>JAASAO010000884.1:0-50945 GCA_017311375.1 Mytilus coruscus | reverse complement strand
GGTACATCTTTTCTTTAAGTGTTACAAATTGATATGCATTACTGCTAGCCATTGTAAACAGTAATGCTGTAGATGTTTGTCCGCAACATCCGAATAATCAGAGATAAGAATAGCTATCAACATCTGCATCTCATTAGATGACGTATAACATAAGATAATCTGGACCTATGCTATTACACAAATTTCCTGTACTGTCATGACTGTTATTGTACATACCAGTTATACCGTAACAAAAACAAACATTATTGTTAGTAATAGTTTATACAATTGTTAGGTTTATGAAGTTTGTACCCAATTTTATTTCGGGTGTGTGGATGAGTGAGAGAAAATGTCTGATGACTTAGTAATGAGAAACATGTCAGGCTACTAGAACATTTTAATTTCTAAGCAGTATAACTATATTAAACTGACTGAACCCTACTTGCTTTTATATTTTTAAATGATTCATTTGGTAATTAGTTCTGACTTGCTTAATGTCATTTTAATATTTATATTTGGCTTCAACTGGTGCCACGGGGAGTTTACAATCTTTCACGTCTTGTAGATGTCCACTTTTAAAATATTGCCTCCTTTTTCAGTGGTTTTGATGTGTGGAGGTCTTCAATATCGCATTCGTCTTCTTCGAATTCTTTTGAGGTGTTTTTGTCCTACAAACTGAACACTCTCAATGATGTAATGATGGATCTTGTAATTTAAAACACTTCTTTGTCTTTAGTTCAGGTACTACAAATGCACAGGAGCTTTTATTATTTTCAGGATCTTTGGATCCATCTGTATAAATTTTAGGAAATTTTGGTATTTTGTATCAATTAGGCTATTTCCTTCACTCTTTATGAGGTGAGGATTATCCTTTCACTAATCCTATTAGTAAGTTCAGTATTTATATTTGGCTTCAACTGGTGCCACGGGGAGTTTACAATCTTTCACGTCTTGTAGATGTCCACTTTTAAAATATTGCCTCCCTTTTTCAGTGGTTTTGATGTGTGGAGGTCTTCAATATCGCATTCGTCTTCTTCGAATTCTTTTGAGGTGTTTTTTGTCCTACAAACTGAACACTCTCAATGATGTAATGATGGATATGCCCTTCATTGAAATGCTGTGGGAGGTCGGTTGAAGGAAAATTTTCCACCCTACTATAGGAGGAACTTGTGGGTTGGAGGTTGAATGTAGACTTTCACTGTCTTTGACACCTTCTGGAAGATTCAAGTCATACCATTTTCTATCATCTACTCCAACATTTATTACATTTCTCTCTGTTCCAATACAGTCTTTAACTTTATTTGAGGAAAAGGTAATCATTTATCTATTGTATTTTTTTCATTAATTTATGATCAATTATTTAATATTTTATCTCAAAAATCTTCAATGAATTATTGAAATATACAACTATCCGTATAATAAACTGCGTGGGATATCTTCAAATGTGTCAATAGATATTTTCCTAATGTTAGTATTTATCATGTATGATTTCAAGCTGTGCATGAATGTTTATAAGATAACCAACAGGAACAAATTACATGCATGGTGATTTCATAATCAATTATTCAATCTATTTAATTTCATTGATTGAATTATATATTTCATAAATAATAATAAATTAAACGAAGTGCTTTCGTTTTTTTCTAAGAATGATCAACATATTCACAAGATTTAGATATAGCTTTGAAGTACATTCAAAATCCTAAATAAATGTCGATGATTTTAATCAAACATTTCTTTCTCATGTTATCATTTTATATGAAAGAATTAAAATTCAAATGATTTTGTTTGGTTTTGTTTCATATCGCAGAAATGTTGTTGTTTTCAATGTGGAAATATGTATTGAGAACAAAAGGAAAATGATTTAAATAAATACCTTGCAATTAAAATTGATTTGTTTCCAGTTGTTGTAATACCTCTACATAATAGACATTTAATTGCACATTGGAATGGGTTTCTACCTCGGGATAAATTAATTGAGCTCCAGGTACATCTTTTTCTTTAAGTGTTACAAATTGATATGCATTACTGCTAGCCATTGTAAACAGTAATGCTGTAGATGTTTGTCCGCAACATCCGAATAATCAGAGATAAGAATAGCTATCAACATCTGCATCTCATTAGATGACGTATAACATAAGATAATCTGGACCTATGCTATTACACAAATTTCCTGTACTGTCATGACTGTTATTGTACATACCAGTTATACCGTAACAAAAACAAACATTATTGTTAGTAATAGTTTATACAATTGTTAGGTTTATGAAGTTTGTACCCAATTTTATTTCGGGTGTGTGGATGAGTGAGAGAAAATGTCTGATGACTTAGTAATGAGAAACATGTCAGGCTACTAGAACATTTTAATTTCTAAGCAGTATAACTATATTAAACTGACTGAACCCTACTTGCTTTTATATTTTAAATGATTCATTTGGTAATTAGTTCTGACTTGCTTAATGTCATTTTAATAATAAATGGTAAAAGTGGTAAGCATGATAAGAGACAAAACAAAACTACTTAATAAACATGTTTATGTATAATTGACGACTGGAAATTTGTATTAAGAATTTCCTTATTTACTATTTCATTTTTTATTAGTTTTATTTATTTTATTTTTTATTTTCTTATTATTATTATTTTTTTTTAAGTACATGTATTAATTTTTTTAGTTTTGGGCTGAACACAAAGGTCACCTTAACATAAGTAAGCCCCATTATTTGAATATTTGATTTAAAAAATAAAAATAGGTGTGACGGTTCGTTATTAAATTGTCTAGTCTAGTTAGATTTGTAAGTCAAATCATTTAAGGTGTCACGATCTTTATTTAACTAGCTTTGTATAAAAAGACGAGAAAGTGGTACTAAACATAAGGACATGTACATATTATTAGAGTTATCAGTTGGTAAAATTTGTAAATATGCACAAAGTATAATCTATCTAAGATCAATTTTTTGTATCGTATGGTATTTTTAAAATTACTATTACTTAAAACATTCCAGTAGATTTACAATATTCCCATATTGGAACAAATGTTTGGGGTTGACCTGAAAAGATATTTTGAGTGACAAATCTGATACTGCATGTTTTTGAAGATTGTCTATTAATTGTATTCTTTGCTGAGAATACCTTTTGCAATTAAACAAATAATGTTCGATGTCATCTTTAATTAGACAGGTGTCACATAATTCACGTTGGAATATACCTAATTTGTATTTGAAACTATTTGTGCCAATATATCCTGACCTTAGTTTAATAAGGTTTACCTCCCTTTGTCAGGTACTGTTTGATACAGCTATTTTAAGGTTGACTGTATCCTGAATAGAATGTAATAATTTACTTTTTGTTATTTGCACAATCATCCTGCCATAGATATTTAAGTAAGTTTTTTCAAAGACATTTTATATCCTCCTTATACAAGGGTGTATAAGTATAGCAGTTTTTGATATTCAGTGCTTGCTTAGCTGCTGAGTCTGCTAATTCGTTACCCTTTAGCCCAACATGGTTAGGTAGATTGTAAAGCAGAAAGCGAGTCTACAAATATAACTGAGTTATCTGGTTTAAATTCTTGTAGCCAACATAGTGATAGGAATATAGCTGTTAATTCACACATAAATATAGATACATGATCTTGTAATTTAAAACACTTCTTTGTCTTTAGTTCAGGTACTACAAATGCACAGGAGCTTTTATTATTTTCAGGATCTTTGGATCCATCTGTATAAATTTTAAGGAAATTTTGGTATTTTGTATCAATTAGGATATTTCCTTCACTCTTTATGAGGTGAGGATTATCCTTTTCACTAATCCTATTAGTAAGTTCAGTATTTATATTTGGCTTCAACTGGTGCCACGGGGGAGTTTACAGTTCTTTATTTTTATATACTAGGTTTATATCGTGTTTGGAAAATATGCCGTTAGCCATTACACAACATGGTTTCTGTTTCTGTTTTATGTTTTTACTATAAAACTGGAATGTACCTATTTCTGATAAGCTTTTTTTGGTGGGATTTATGGCTACGTATGTTTAAAAATGACGTTGCTACATGTATGAGACTTCGTCTTGTTAAGTTAAGTGGTGGTTCTCCGATTTCTACTTAAATCCACTAATACTAGCACTTTTATGTGAACCTGCACATATTCGCAATGCCTGTGCTTGTATGCTGTCTATTAATTTTAATACTGAATGTGAAGCTTAGTTATATACTTCACAGCTATAATCTAGTTTTGAACGTATGAGTGAAATATATATATGTTACGTAGTGTAGTACTGATAGCTACCCAATTGGTACCAGTCAACAACTTCATACAATGTAATACTCTAGTGCATTTACTCTGTATATATTGTAAATGTTTTAACCAAGTAAACTTAGAGTCAAATATCATATCAAGAAATTTTATTTCTTTGACTATAGCTAGTGCTTTATTTCCTAGCTTTAACTGTATGTTTGGGTTTGCACATTTACTTAATATCATAGCTACTGTTTTTGGTGGGTGAAACAAGTAATCCCCATTGGTCACACCATGAATGAATATAATTCAAGTCTTCTTGTATTCTCTTTTGTAGATATGGAATACTTTTACCAGAAAGCCATATTGCCCCATCATCAGCAAACTGTGACATAGCACAGTGTTTAATGATGTAACTTATATCGTTAACCATAATTTTGAATAGTGTTGGACTAATACCACTACCTTGTGGGAGTACCATTCTGAGTTATAAGTATTTGAGAGTAAGAATTATTAATTTTAACCTGAATAGTTCTATTGCTCAAAACATCATCTACCCAACCTAGCAAATTGCCTCTAATACCTAGGGATGCCTTTTTTAACAATAGCCCCTGTTTCCAGATAATGTCAAAAGCTTTTTGGAAATCTATAAAGACTCCAGCAGTGAAATGTTTTTAGGGAAGATTTATTGATTTCATTATCTAGTTCTGATAACTTTTTTCATAGTGTTTCTATTCTTTCTAAATCCACTTTGATTAGGTACAAAGAGATTGTTTTTCTCTAAAAACCAACGCAATCTATTGTTTACTATTTTTCCATGATTTTAACAAAGTCTGAGATCAAAGCTATAGGTCTGTAAGATTGTGGATCAGTTGGGTTTTTCCCATATTTGAATATAGGAGAGATAATGGAATGTTTCCACTGACTTGGTAGCTTCTGCAAAAACCATATTCTATTGATAAATATTAACATAACATGACGTGACTTGTTAGTAAAATGTTTAAACATGGTATATGTTACCCGGTTTTACCAGGTGATTTATCAGTTGTGTCACTGATACATGTGATAGCATCTTTCAATTCGTGTATATTAAATGGTTCGTTAAAAGTATCTGAATTATCTTGGTAATAGTTCAGAAGATTGTTATACTCCTTATCTTCTGTATACTCTTTTTGTTTTTTTTAAATTTATCAGTATAGTTGTTAGTACTGCTAATTTTAGCATAACTTTTAGCTAAAATATCTGCTTTTGCTTATTAGTTTCAAATTTATTGCCATCTACAGTGAGGGTAGGTAAACCTAATGTTTTGGCGGCTTTGCCAAGCATGCTTTTGATTTGTTTCCACACTTGTGATAATGTGCTATCATTATTTAACGAATTGCAATAACTCTCCCAGTATAGTACCTGAGTGTTTTTATTATTTTTCTGCATATTTGTTCTTTTTCTTTGTGTAAGTTAAAATCCTGCCCTGACCCTGTGTGCTGAGCACGATTACAAGCCTTATTTCTATCTCGTACAGATGAAATACATTCTGCTGTCCACCATGGTACAGCAGGTTTTTTGTTTTTAAAATTTCTTTTTCTTTCTGACTGGGATGAACTCTGCAGCTGTTTTTAAGATATTGTCTGTTAGTCGTGTAAGTTTTTTCTGTGTCTTAAGAAATCATGTCACGTTTTAATATTTGATCACATTTCCCAGTCAGCCTTCTTGTAGTTATATATTTGTTCTGTGTCATTCAAATCTACTTTTTACAGTTAAAAATCAATGACACCACATGGTGGTCACTGCCATATGAGCTTTCAAGGTCTACAGACCATTTTACTTTACATGCTAGGCTACGACTACAGAAGGAAAAACAATTTGTGTCAGTTCAAGTGTATTTGGGTTACATCTTGTTCCTATACCATCATTTAGTAAGACTATATCTTTATATTCTAAAAATGAGAAAAGTTCTCTATCTTTTGTATCTTTATTTTTTCAACCCCATAATGTATGGTGTGCATTGAAGTCTCCACATATAATAGATTTACCCTGTATTTGTTGAAATAGACTATTATAGTCTTCTAATTTAGTACTAGATGATGCGTGATATAAATTAACTAATGTGATATTATTGTTATCTAATTTAAAACATATACTAGATATTTCAAATATACTGTTCACTTCATTTTTCAGATATGGTAGTGATTCTTTTACATAAATTACTGTTCTTCGTCGAGTTGTTATTTTACGAAACTGAAAAGTCAGCAAGTTTATACCCTGTTATTTGTGGGTGATCCTATTCTGATCTACACCATGTTTCCTGAAAGCAAAGGATATCTGGAGTGATTTTTAGAGTTGACATTGACTATATATATATATACCACAATATTACATTTAATGCCGCGGCAGTTCCAATGGATAATTGTAAAATTAGCCATTAACAGCACAGACGTAACATATAACATTACAACTATAACTGTTTTATGATTTGATTTATACATTATAGAATTTCTGTTGTTACTCTATTGGCCAATTGGAGACTTTTGAAATATCGTAATCGTATCCAAACATTTGTTTGGTTGCCATTGCTATAAAACCAATTACTCTTTGTAAATTAAGTTGGTTTGGCGGTGTTTGGGATGTAAGGATTCTATGCATTACTAAACTTGGTATGGGAACTACTTGTTCTATTATCTTGGTGGTTTTATCTTTTGAACTTTTTTTGTCATCAATATGTTAGCCATTTTGTTGCTGAAGAAGTGATGTGGTTTTAGCATTAGCTTTAGTTTTAGCCTTAACTTGCTTATTAGCTTATTAGCCTCGTGTAAGATGACGTTGTCTGTTTTAACAACTCTGAGAGCTTGTTTTTGTTGCTCCCTTGAGAGACATAGTTTGTAATTGGATGGATGGTCACCCTTACAATTACCACACACTGGGGTTTCAGTTTGACATTCGTTGGATTGGTGGTCTAGGCCACATTTCTTGCATTTTCTATTATTATAATTACAGTTATTAGCTATATGCCTAAATCCCTGACATTTATAGCATTGGATGTGATTTGGTACATACAACTTAATTCTATATGTCTTAAATCCAATGTTAATAGTTTTAGGCAGTATTTGTACATCAAAGTTCAGTTTAATTGACCTTGATGGTTTTCTGTACTTACTGTTTTCATCGTAGTATGTAAGTCGTGTTACCTTACTTACTTTTTGAATCTTCATTACGGATTTACAATCTTCGTCCTCTACGTCGAGGTCGAGCAGCACATTGTAGATCACACTAGCTGATGAAGTAGTCGATTTGGGCAAACTTTTCCTAATCGACCATTCACCAACGGAGGTTCTTTTTTTGGATATCTTTCATTTCCTGTCTATCTTGACATTCTATAAGTAAATTGCCGTTGCCAAGTTGCTTCAAATTTTTTTGCAACTCCTACCAAATTTGAAAGGGCCCTTTGTATTTCAATTGGGTTTTCTTTGCCAAGTTTAACATTTGGATTAATACTGGCTATTATGAGTAAGTACTTGTTGGGAACCTTTTGGAGGGAGGGTACTCTGATAACTGTGGTGTTAGGAGTTGTAGCGGGCGAACCTGTTGCTATTCTCTTACGTTTTTTGACTTGGGTCGACCATGGGTGTTGACTTTCGTTGTCAGTTGTATCAGGGTCAATACTGCTCAATGCATTGTAAAAGTCGTCAGTATCAAACTGACTTTTATCTGCCTCGTCCATAATGGCGGACTAGACAATGGTAAACAAAGAAAAACTTTATAGTTAACTCCTATAGGTACTGTAAATCAGTGTCGATAAATAAATCAATAAATTAGTAGCATATATTCAAAAGATAAGAATAATCTTACATGTATACAATAAAACAAATTCAATAATCAATCTGAAATTAAGACAATAAATCAATGCAGTGCGGTGCTATAAAAAACACAACCGTGATGATCCGGGACTCACAACCCGAACTGACAGTTTAAAGATATCAAATATATATAATAAGAAGTTCTTGTGCAGAACATTCATTGGTCAGTTGTAAATGAGGTCTGTATGGGGTTTTAATTTACTCATTTATGAAATAAAAAATCCTTATTTTGAATAGTTGGAATTCAAAAATATAAATGTTTCCCTTCATTTTATAAAAGTAACCCATGGTGATAATTTAAAGCTACAAAATCTTTAATAATTGATTAATTAAATGATGTACTGCCAATTAATCGGTCCGTTTTGGATGCAATTGGGTAACTGTTATTTGTATATATCAGTCTGAGTACTGTTTATGTATCATTTAAGTTGAATATAATTATACTCGTTCATTTCAGGGGAATAAGACTTCTGCAAGTGCTTTTTTGTGTACTTTCCTTACGTTTTGGACGGTTTGTAAGTCAGAAAAAGTCCAATGATTAAGTTAATATTGACATTAAAAGACCTCCTCACAAAATGGCTGTTCAAATCCTTTTCTTCGGAGGTCTTTTATATCCATATTAATTTATCATTAAACTTTACTATTACAAAACTTGCAAATACTGTTGGGCCATTTAGGGCTGCGATATGAATATTGTACTTGTTCATTTAATAGAGACGGCATATTAGTTTCTTTTAGGGTGGAGTCGATTGCAATATAATGACTTCAGAGTGAATATTCCAAACAATTTGTATTCATAATTTCAATTTAAGCCAACTACGTTTGTTTTTAGATTATCTTTTACTTTTGAATATAAGGGATAACCATATTACCCGACAAAACTCATGAAAGTGGAAAGTCGACTTCAAATATTGTGATATTAAAGATTCTTAAAGTTAAATCGTTTCTTCTATTGCCGTGAATTTGTATCGGCAACAGTATATGTTGAACAAACCTTTTTAGGGCAGAAAAAAGTAAAATAACAAAAATACCGAACTCCAAAGAAAATTCTGGTATCTATGATGAGTTTCTTATTCAGAACGGAAAGTCCCTTATCAAATGGCAAAATCAAAAGCTCAAACACATCAAACGAATGGAATACAACTGTCTATTCCTGACTTGGTACAGGCAAAGTAAATTTAATTAAAATATCTTTCATTCATATTCTTTGAAAAGTAGCTTTTAAAATTAGATCTATGACAATTGAAAATCGGCGTCCAGTACAGCAGCCAATATCAAATGAAAATAACATACTATAAATTTCGTACTTCCGAAACGCTTTACTGGATTAACCTTTATGATGAACGCTCAAACCCATACATTTGAAAGCGAGGAATATCTAATTACGTAGTAACTTTAGGAACGATATTACCAACTCTGCCTGCTGGAGTTGGAACCTTATATCCAGATAATTTCTTAAATTATATGATACATTGGTGTAAGACAACACGGTTTATATATAAGCAGGTACAGAATTGAGATTGCAGCTAGTAATTGTAACAACTCTTTTGTACATAAAGTTTTACAACAGTTGTTTCTGATTTGTTTCCAATCATGGTTGTACATGTATTATCAAGTTACATATTCTTTTCTAAACTGATTTTCTATATGTATACGTTCAATACACCTTTGTTAATCCATTTGAACTGATTGACGTAAAAAAAAAATATGGAGTGTAGTGGAAACAATGCGTCAGATGTAATGTTCCTATGTATGATTTTAAGTAGGAAAAATCATAATTTTTTGTTGTTGGTTTGATTGGGGGGCAATTTTGGAATTCTGTGCTTTTTACAGACCTTTGAAAATCTCACTTAAAATATGTGTTCACAATTATAGAGACGGGCTGATCATGTAGTCCTTTAAATATTGGACAGGCACATGATCATATGCGGTATACTACTGATGCCTTTATTTACCTTTTTTCGTCTTTGTTTTAAATCATTGTGTTGCTGTCCCATGAACATCTTTTACATATATGCTCGATAACAATTCAAAAAATTCAGTCAATTATGAAATTTCAACTAGTAACATAGAACATTAGCATACGATATTTATAATTGAATTCATTATCGAGAATATTAAATAAAACCCGATTGATTTAACGATTACTTTGGACGTCGGATTTTGAAAAGTCTGAGACTTCATGAATCATGTTAGAAATAAGTCTGATCGGTCTACTTTAAACGAAACTAAAACAACTATGCAGAATTAAATATGTTTATTTACAATGTAATTATAAATCCATTGCACAACTTTTCTTTGGTTTGTTATGAATGAAAAATGTTGGGTATATGTCAATGAGAGAGCTACCCAACAACAAAAAAATAACATTGAATCGCTGAAAACTTGTCCTGATATCAAATAAGTGTGGAGTAAGCGTCAGTGACACAGGAGCAATACAATTAGTGGTAAATTCTGTAGAGCTTTAGGAGAAGCGGAAACTGTTTTTTTTTCCCTCAATAAACATGAATACTCATATAAAATTCAAGCTTGAAGTCGTATCATTCACTATATCGCTATAAACACATTATATTATTCTGTATGATTCGCGAAAATGTTATTCATTTATATTTAATATATATAACTGAACAAATAAATTTGAGAATGAAAATGGGGAATGTGAAAAGAGACAAAAACCCAACCAAAGAGCAGAAACAGCCCAAGGCCATCAATGGGTCTTAAACACAGCGAGAAAATTCCGCACCCGGTGGCGGTATTCAGCTGGTCCCTAAACAATAATTTATACTAGTTCAGCGAAAATAGACATCACAATAAACCCGAACCAAAATTTAAAAAAAAATATACAAGACTTACAAAGGCCAGAGGTTCCTGACTTAGGACAGGCGCAAAACTGTGGCGGGTTTTAACATGTTTTGTGAGATCTCAGCCCTCCCCCTATACCTCTAGCCAATGTGGAAAAACAAACACACAGCCAATACGCACAGTAAAACTAAGTTAAAAAGAAGTCCGAGTCCGATGTTAGAATAGGTGACAGAAGAAACTAAGCAAAATGACAATGACAGGATAGTGCTAAAGATGTTCTGTTTCATAATATACTGGAATTATATAAAATGTTTCTTGTAAATTTCTTTATAAATTAAATTTTTTGTCGATATTTTTACTATTCTTCCTACATGAACTTAAATAAAAAAGAGCATTTCCGATTAGTTAAAATATTGCACATTGACCGATATTCCTCTCTATACTTTCTCTTTAAAGTTTGGTACACACTAGAGAGTTTCTGATTGCAACGATATTGATATTATATTAAAAAGTGTTATTAAACTAATATTAAGGAATAATACCCCTTACTGTATATCATATAGCACTTGCAACCTCGTGTCATTATGATATACTGCTAGAGACAATATTCCTCAATATTACAGCAATAACACTAAAGCTATTCACAAGATGAATTATGTAAGTACACATGTATCAATCAGTTGAATACATTAGTTGTTTCTGACATCATTGTTTTGTCATTGTATAGATTTTTTCACTGTCAACTTTATTGTTAATAACAAAATTTGGATTCGTTTTCTCTTGAATCGCCTACAAAGTTCGGTATCAAGTTGGTTACTTATTCACAATTACTGATATCATAAGGAAAGGAAGTGAAACATGTCTCACATTTTTGACATAGGAACATGTATTTCATAACAGTCAAAAAAATCATAATAGAGTCTATAAATTGTTCGAGATGACTAAAATTTTGTCAACAAGAACCCTTGCTTCAAAAATTTACTTGCTAAAAAAATGGATCCATCTACTTAAAAAAAAACTATACATATTACATTATTTTGTGGCAAATATCAAATTTTATCCTGTCTCTTTATTTATTTAAACACTAATATCAGTTCGGTTCGCACAAGTACTTGGTTCTTTTAAGCAAGGAGCAAATAAAACATCTTGTGTGTTATTCAGTCAGAATCTTGGCATTATTCTCAAAACGCCTGCTGTCTTTAACGGATCTTTTCGTTGATCATTACAAAATTATTCGACTTGATGGAAAGTTTATCCGACGGTATCATAAAATTACGAAAACAGCGTTTGAATCTGTCATTTCTGTGAGAGTATTGTATTTGTTGCGCAAACTTACTCCCGAGTTGAGGGCATCAATTTAATGTTTTGTTTTTCTTTGCCTGATTTCTTTCCTCAGAAATAAATTGTTGGTAGCTTATCTGACAATCATTTTTTTCTTGTTCATTTATATTTTCTAACAATTTTTAGTTTTTGAAAGGCAGAACTATATTGTTCATTTGTTTTTTCATTGAAATCTTGCTGTTTTTCGTACAATATAGTCCGTCCGTAACTTTCGATCAATTAAAGCTTGAAGGACTTGGTCTTCAATTAATTTTCTGACAGTTTATGACATTTTTGTTTGTGCATATAACTGCACCTTCTTATATAATTATGTATCAATAAAAACAACTTAAAGAGAAAATAGAGTCATCATTTGTAAAAGCAGATAGGTCTTCAGATCTTTCCGGATTTTAATTTTTAATTTATTTTAAATTCATTCATGTAACGTCAAAGAATGTCAAATTATCTTACATTTTGTTATTTATAGTATGTGTATGATAAATTGAACAGATGTATCATGGTTTGGAGAGGTATTTTCGAAAAATACCAGTCGAGAGAAGGTAACATTTCATATGCCGCTCGGAGCTAGAAGAATGTGTCCGGGTAGGGGACATGTCTGGCTGCAGACTATTACTATCACATAAAAATCTGGTTCGGCGTGTCGGTCCACTACAGTGCAAGTTTTATACTTTATCACCTTATCATGTTTTCGTCTTGAATATGCATTTACCTCCGTATTCTGGACACTAAACAGTAATCCATCATAAAAAAAAATGATTCATATAACGTTAACCCAACAACCATTGAACAGATTCATTTTTTTTTTAAATTCGAATCTTTATCAATATGATGTGTTAAAAAAAAGTCGTAACTTTTCTATGACAGCTTCCTCTAATATTTCAATATTTCCCAATGATATGGAAAAAAATACTGAAGAGAAATGTACTGAACTGTGAGTAAAAAAGTAAGAAACGTCAATCATTGCACCCATGAAAGTGATTGTCATATGATATAACCTTATATTAAAGCTATATTATCCTCCATTACACACACTTGTTCATGCTGATATTAAAATAAGATGTTGTATGGTTGCTAATGAGACAACACTCCATCCGAGACCAAATAACCTACTAGTAGTAGTTACCAACTATAGGTCACTACACGACCAGCAACTTTCATTCTATTGATTTTACAAATGTCCTTCTCATACATTGGTTCAAAATCTCCATTCAGTTGTTTTTCCTTCGTTAATGTATTGTTTACATAAAAAGAAACCTCAAAGGGTGCATTAAAAGAAAATGATAAATTGTGTCAGCTACAAAAATATATGATCAAATAAATTACAGTCCACTTAGCATGACCATGCGTATATTCGAAGCGTGAATATTTACAAAAAATTTTGCGAAATTTTCAATTTAGTCTGCGATTGTTTGATAGTGACCTTCACTTGTCTCTAGTATGCTAGATATAATAGGATATCCAGCTGTATCAATGCTTTGTATATGCTCTATGTTCTGTTGGACAGTGGATGGACATTCTGAAACGGGGATTTCTGATAATGGTACCACCTCATCATAATATTCCTCTGTAATAGTGTCTGATCTTTGATTTGGTATTTCGTTATAGCTGTTTTCATCCCGTCGTGTTATCAAGGATGTGAAATAAACTTTTATTAATTTTCTTCTTTGGATATAGACACTGAAAAAAAATCAGACTATATGTGTATTGATGCAAACGGAACACAACGAGAACTCGACAGTCACATAACTTCGACACTGTAAATTTTAAAGCACTCCGTAGTTAAATTTATCTCTTAACTTGCGCATTTCATTGGGTTTTATTGACAATTAATACAATAAAAAGGCTAGATTTCTGCAGAAAGATGTTACGTCAAGTAAATGATTTTTGAAATGAAATAATTAAATCAGCATTAAGAAGAAAACATTCGATTGAATCAATCATCATTTAAGTTGACATATAATCATAGCTAATTATTAGAATTGAACAAACACCATCTTGGAAAATTCAGCAACGCTTTTGTATTTAATATGTTTGACCAAATCTGAGGGTGAATATGAGTAGGGAATGGGCTAACCATGGTGGTTATGTAGAAAATTACAACTCCAACTGAGCAGTTGTACAATGTCAATGAAAAGTTTCAAATTGAATAAATCAGTTTTGCAATATACAAAAGAACATTTATGTCAAATAATTAAAACGTTTAAGTATATCAAATAAATATCAATTATGATAGAGACAAACCATGTGCGCTTGGGACTGTGGGTCTTGAAAACAACACTTTATAAATTTCATGCCTTTAAAACGCTTTTCTGGTTTTACCTTCATCGGGAACGCTCAAAACCGAATATTTAAAAGCCAAGGATTGATAAGTACCGAAACAGTTGAATATCTATATGACCAAAATGAATCTAAAAAATTGCCGATCCCATCTCAGGTCAAATTAATAAACGACAATTTTTGAAAGGTTTGTTATAAATCATGACAGTACCGAAGTACTGACTCTGATTATACCATCGGAGACTGATAGTCCACCGGCAGAGGTATCGACCCAATGCTTTAAAAAATAAAAACAACACTTTATAAGTTGTATGCGTCCGAAGCGCTTTTCTGGATTTACAATTTAACTTCATCAGGAACGTTCAAGCCAAATATTTGAAAGCCAATGATATATAAGAACTGAAACAGTTGAATGGGGAATTATTGTCATTTTATGGATTTATTTTGTTTGTAGAAACCTTTCTTTATAAAACGAGCATATAGGTGCTTCTATAGATAGTGTATCTGGAATTGCTCACCCTTTCGGAAATCTTTGAATTTTGAAATCATTATTAATATTTTGTAGAGTTACATGCTTGATGTTTTGTGTTGAACGTCACTTTCAGCAATCTTGGTTATATATTCGCGACCAGTTTTTATTTGATGAGGAACCCGGAATGCTCGAAGAGAACCATTGGTCTTCAGCCGGAAAACCTGACGATCGTTAATAATTGGCTTGTGACTACTGAAGATTAACTTCTTACACAACTCAGCCAATGAGGCCCCTGATAGGGTTAAGCAAAAAAAAAAAAAAAAAACATCTTCTAATCGTCTATGGAGTCTCTTTTTCCATACTAGTGTAACGCATGACACTGTTTAATCAGGAGCTTTTGACCCTTTCAAAACATTTGAGTTCATCAACGGTTTTTGAGTGGTTTCGTGTTGCTCATTTCTGGACTGTTGTTTGTCTGATCGCCCTTTTTCGTTTGTACATGATCATTCCCATTTGGTATCATCTTACTGTTTCATTCTTTTGAAGTCATGATTTCATTGTTATAAATTATTTTTAATGCCCCGCCGTCTCAATGTTTGCTTTTGACAAATTGTATTACTTAGGTCATGGCTATGCTGAATATGAACACGCAAAAAAACTTCCTTTGACAAATTGTGGATAGTCCTGATATTTTGATTAGTTTTAAATATTCGTAAATTCCCAGCTATATAGTTAAAAAAAAAGTTTATATCCTAAATTTATTCAAATCTTTTTGATAGCGACATTTGATAAAATAAAAAGAACATTGTTATTGGCAAAATAATTAAAGAATCAAATATGATCAAAAAGAGACTCGAAAATTAAATTTGCTCGCGCAACATATTGAACAATACATAAAATAAAGATTGCTCGATAGGCGTGTATTGCATTCTCACCGCGCAGCCCTTTATAATATGTTGTATGAACTATACCATCTACGGATTTTCCATTTAACAGATCATGAATGACTATGGTAAGTATCGATTATAAGGTTTCCGGAATATTGATACTGCCAAATATCAGCTGCGAGTCACAAAAATGAACATTTTGTCGAATGAGCGGAACGAACGAGTTCTACATGGTTTATATTTTGTCGACCAGCTGATACTTTACAATATCAATGTGGAAAAATCTGATTATCGATTTATCAGAATGTATTTATGTGTTTTTCATGATGGAAACACTTATTTTTTCTTTTTTTGTCCACTAGAAAGCAGGGAGAAGACTTACTTAATAAGTTCGGGTTAAACTTATTGATCGGTTCTGACATTACAAAGTGATAGTTCGGTTGAAAGATTTCAAGGTCAAAAAGTCGTGAAACACATCTTTAGCAGAGCTGAACTGAGTGGTACAGGCTGAGGACAGACCGAAAATACTTAATAGTTGATTGCTGAGATGGTGAATACAACAAGATATGAAATTATGCTAATGTACAATTTTACTCGACAAACACATTTTTATCCTTTTCCATATTGTTAAAAGAAAATTTATAAAATCTTACAAAAACTTAAAATGTTTAACTCCCCCTATTCAGTTTTATTAGAAAAAGGATCCCCGTTTTATATGATAGCGAAAATTGACCACCCTCCCCCTACATTTTGACTGAGCTCTTTAGGTAATTCAGCGATGCATTAATGGATTATTTTTGAACTTACATCACCAAGAGAAAAATAATAATGGTTGCAAAAAATGCAGCGCCTCCAGCAATAATTCTGATACACAAATCTACAATGAAACATAAGTGTGCAATGAAACACAAATCTGCAATTAAAATGTTCATGTGTTAATGCAACATATAAGTGGACGTAACGGACAAACGTTCACATAATCTTACCCAGCCATTGAATAGATGTGCAGATTTAAGCAATTAAGGTTCGATGATAAAAGATGAAAAGGAGATACGATCCTTTCCAAAACTTTCGTGGGCTTGTTGTTGTAAGTTTATGTAATATTATTAATCATAGATACGTGAAATCTCAAATACCAGCCTTCCCTCTAACCATGTATAATTTTTTAGTTTTTTTCCCTTTGACGCGTATTATATATTTACATATGTAAAAGCTACTGTCTCGTTAACGTTTTTGAATATTTAATGATTTGATAGAAAATAATTACAAACACAGTTTGCGTATTTTTCAGGCTAGGCTAAAATAATTAAGTTTTTCTTCACTTTCATAATCTAGTAAAGTGGTTGTAAGGCGACATGTATCGGTGTTGCGTCCAGAATTTTTCGGATTAAAAAAAAAATCATACCAATTTCATCATTCGATACACCAAGCCTTTGTACATCAGAATTGTTTGTTAAAGTGGTATCAATATTTCTACCGAAAATTGTTTCCTTTGAGTCTCCAGAAAACAGACTACCACGATTCACAAATACTGGCGTAATAATATGACCTACAAACATTAAGAGAGTCTGGCATCATTCTTAACAATGTGTTGTAGTTTAAGGGGATTCGGAATATCATCACTAGGATAAAGTAAATTTTACGATTCAGAAAAATGAGATTAAAGATTGAGAATATTTGTCAAATTACTTTTGTATTTAAGTTTTCTAATAATAGTATTTTTTTTAAAAAACTAGTATGTGTAGCATTCAAGAAACGAAAATTGATGTTTTGTAAAAGCTCTCATATTGCACATTTGCCAAAAATGAAATTACACGTCCACAGTATGGTTTCATAACTAAAGTAATATAAAACAACGACAAAGAAAACTATATTTTGTATGGTTTCGTAAGTGGGGACAATTTAATAGAATTTTCCCATTAAATGCCAAATTTCGAAAATGATTTTATTAGCCGACCTTTATTGAGAAGTGTAACAGGTTCAAAGACTTTTATTGTCGTTTGCATAATATATTAACGTAGTTGTCCTTCATTACGCCTATTGAAATAAATACGTAAAAAGTTTGAACTACGTGCGTGCATACTTCAGAAAAATCTCTTTTACATTGTTCCTGTAAACGTGATTACCCAACTGTCGTCTCGTGCTTTGCAGGAAAATCATTTTCTAACTTTAGTAAAATTTCGAAAAATTCCGTGCCTATTCGGTATGATAAAAATTCAAAGTGCATGAATCGTTAGGCAGTAACTGCTTCAGCAAATATGAAAACTGCTTACACCCCTGTAAGATTTGAGATTACACATAAATCATTCGTTAATACAGGAGTTTAGTAATATGTAACAAAATGAAACATCGAACAAACCAAAATCCGGACGGCCGAGGTGAATGTAGTATTCCATCTATTTTCATAATATTAAAAAAGTAGGCTTTCTTTATACATTTTGAGATCAAAACAGAAATTGGGTTATATATTTAAATTTGAAGAAAGCCTTTGATTTGGTCAATCATATGCTTACTTTGATTATAATGTTCCGAATTGTACACTAGATTGATTTAGACATGTTTCAATAGGTACGGTCAATTATGCAGTTATACATACACGAAAACTGGCGTACCACAAGGTTGTAATCTAAGATTTCTATTGTTCCTATTATACATTTGTGCTGTACCATCTTATAGAGAAAGCTCTTTGATAGATTCTAATGCAGATAATTTGTCTTTGCGTAGTAAATGTAATAATATATTTGATTTAAATGTGAACCATCAAAAAAAATATTGATATTTAAATTATTGAAAACGGATGAAAATTGTATGGAATTGAATACAATGAAATATAAACCCGTCATTTTTGGATCAAGACAAAAACTATATTCCACTGATGGCAATGCTGATGTCTCTCTTATATGTGAACGATTAGCAATATATAAGATTGATTGATTTTTTGTTGCTTTACGTCAAGTGTAAATATATCAGATGTCTTATACAATATCAAATAGAATCAACATATTACAAACAAAATACGAAAAATTTTACTTATGCATATATCTTTAATCTATTATAGCGTCTATATTATTCCATTGTTTGATTATTGTTGCACTTAATGGGATACTAGCAATGAAAGTGGAGAGGTTAAACCTGGTAAATTGTTAAAGAATTCGGCAGGGGTATAGAAGAAACTAATACAATGAAATCCTCTACTTAATTGACAAATAGTTTTCAAAGTGACTACATTAAGATTTAAAAGAGTCTCTTGTCATCTTTCCATATGAATCAGACATAACAATCGTTTTCTCTTGGTTTTGTTATTTCTAATGCTGAGTTATTTAGCAAAGTACTCAATTGTATGTAAAAATAATATGAATACGAGAAAATAATAGTTTTCTACAAAATCTATAGCACACTTCAAATTGCTTAAACATCCACTTCATATAACAGAAACGTCAAACAGACAATGCAAATTTATGATGACAAATGGACAAACAATAAAAGTAAAGCCATATCTCTTCACCTTGATTAAATAGGAATTTCTGTATCTGATTCCAACTTGAAATATTGACTTACTTGAGAAGTTGCTGTCGTTGCATAAAACAGGCAAGCGATCTGAACAAGTTCTGAACTGGTAGGTCAGTGGTAGAGAATTATCGTTCCTTATGATCGCAACACACTGTTCATTTGCT
Organism: Mytilus coruscus; assembly: GCA_017311375.1. Lineage (NCBI taxonomy): Eukaryota > Metazoa > Mollusca > Bivalvia > Mytilida > Mytilidae > Mytilus > Mytilus coruscus. The sequence goes on along the minus strand of JAASAO010000884.1, from coordinate 31,432 downwards.
TTGTCTTAACATGGAAAAAATCATCAAAACAACAGTCACAGATTAGGCAACTTTGTATTTTTGCTAGGGATTTGTGAATGCTAGATGTCGATCTGATGAGTATATCGGGATGCTTTCCAACTGATTTGTATAGTTTGTGTTCATGCTATTACACCACTGTTCCAGATAAGGTTAGTTTTGAGCGCTCATAATCATGTTTTTCCCTGCTACATTCTGTATTTTCATGTCCCAATTCAGGTGTCTACAATTCAGTGGTTTCTGTCCGCTTTATTTGTTTTTTTTTTATTTTTTTTTTTTTTGGGGGTTATTTTAAGCATAATAAACCCGTTGGTTTACCCTTTTGTAATGATTCATATTTAGTAATACCGAGGTCTTTTGTAGCTTTTTATGAGGTTTGCTCATTGTTAAAGGTCGTACAGTGCCAAACAGTTGTTATCATCCTCGACCTGTCATCTCTTGTGATAAGTTGTCTCATTGGCAATCATGCCACACTTACTCATTTGTATATTATGTACAACAGACAGTTATCATTATGAATTTAATTTCAATATTTAAACAGACATAACGAACATTGTCAGTTCGTTCGCCTTTTTCTTGTTCTCTCCCAAGACTGTTAAATTGTCCTGTTGATGATTAAATGAAATAAACATGTATAAATGTCACGTTTTTCTGGATTTACCTTCATTAGGAACGCACAAACGTAGACATATGAAAGACAGGGATGTGTAAATACGTTGGACAGTTAAGAGCGATATGACAAAAAAAAAGAAACTTAACAAATAGCCAAATGCATCTAAAGTCAACTTTGCTTGCGGGACTAGTATGGATTATCTCAATTTGTAAATACTTCCCACGTAATATGTCCGCAGTACTAGCGTTGTATGGGTTTCCATTAATATAATTCATGTGTAATATGACTTAATTGGAAGTTTGCGTCGGATTTTTTTCTTTTTGTCTAATAGTGTTTTGTTTTGTTATGTCTTTATGTCGTTTATCGTTTTCGCCCATGGCATTGTCAGTGTGTTTTACTTTCCCTTTGGTATCTTCAGCTTCTCTTGTATAAATATCTGATATACTAAAATCATTTGCAATTTATCAATGTCTGCTGTTTTGGTGTCAACTTTCTTCTTATCCTACTAGTTCTTTTTTTAGTTTTAACTTATCGGCTGTTGTATAGTCACTGCATTTTTTATATACATTTGTATCTCTGTTTGATTTGTCGCATGTATTTAATCAAAACCTGTCATGGCTTTCCGTAGAGCCTATTTATAATTAGCAGACTTTTATTTTTGTGAATCATTAGTGATATTTTTTTATGAACAATAGCAAATAATTAAAACTTCTCATATGTATTTTAAAGGAGCATTAGGTATGATTTAGATAAAAGATTAAACATATATTCTTCGTAATTCACAGGCGCTTCTTTAATTTTCCTACCTTTACCTCGGTCGTCCCCGTTTACAAACCTACCTTTATTATTTATTAAAATGTTTTCATCCTGAATATGCATACAATACTTGCTTCACGACGTTAACTAAACAAAGAAATAAAAATCAATCACAATAGATTTACTTTCTTCAAACGTGACAACAATATGCATTGTTAGAAGTTAATGTAGAAATTTCAAAATACTTCCTTAAATGTCATATTAATAGGTACTAAAGTTGCAGTATTGATTGTATACACTGTATGTCTATGTAAAACTCAGCGATGCGATGGGGATGCTGAAGTGCGATAGTCACGCTGAAGTACGACGGTTTGCGCCGAGGTGCGATGGTCCGTTCGCTGATGTGCAGTGGTCTATATTACTCTTGATTGCTAGTTTAAAATTTACAGATGTTCAATTATCATGAAAAGTAGATTTGTAAATAGTTACTATATATAATTTTCATTCGTGATAGACTATGTATGTCCTATGTTACAGTAGCATACTAAATGAGAGATAGTTTTCTTTGAATTTCTGCATGTGAATATAATTCTGCGTTAACATTTTATCTTTACGAGATTGCTAAGCTCCATCGTACGAAAAAAAAAGAGCCTGTAGATTTCGAAAAAAAAAATCCGCTCCTGAAGGTTAACCTTCCCCTCTCCACCAATCACTCCCCATTTTTCGTGTAGTATTAAAAGTGTATAAGCCTCTTATTAACCTAAAAACTTGAAAAACTGCTTGAACAAACAAGTTGACTTCTAAATCGACATGAAAAGCATTGAAAATATATATGTAGTCCATCGCATGTCGGCGTTGCAACATGTATCAACAAGATAGCGTAACGACGCAGTTCGGGGTACTATCGCGGTTCAGAATCCTACAAATAAATACATGTACCTACTGATTTTGTCATACGAATTATTATATGGATCGGCTGTAGATGTGCTTTAACTACTCACTTTGCATAGAGTAAGGTACAAAATGTATATTTACTGTCTTACCTTCTTCATATTTGAAGTACTGTAGCCAATAATCCCAATAATATCGAAAGTCATCCTCGTTTTTGAAAATGATCCATTATTGCGTAAACATGTGTACATTGCAGTACTCCATGTCGCGAATCCTTTGGATCCTACAATATAATAATCTTTGAATGATAACACATTCCCTATTCTAGAGTAAAACTGTAAAGGTTGTTCACCGTTAAATACATCCAACCATATTTGCAAACAACATATAATTTCTAGAAATTTAAATATTTGTAAATATGAATACTAAAACTCAAATGTAGATAAAACAAGGACACTCTGGTTTTTATTCAATAGAAGGTCGTTTTAAAACAGTTATATTATTATGTAAGAGCTGGCAATCATAAAGGTTTGTGTATTGGAAAAAAATACATAAAGAGGGACGCAGAGCAAGTACTGAAAAGGTGTTGGTATTATCCATTTTGAATACTATACAAAAGAGAAAACCTTTGGAAATTATTTTTGAGAATTGTAATTATTTATTTGAATTTTGACATATTTTGAAAGGTTACAAGTACTTCACGGCTTAATTTTGTCAACATGTAACGTCACGGTGGCAACCCTGCAGGCACACTTTGTTGAATCAACGTTGAATCTTTGTTGATTTTGGTTATACATTGATCAACAAATATTCAACATTGATTCAACGTTGACAATGCAACGTTGAAATTAGTACATTGTTTCAACGTTGAATTAACATTGTGTTGAAATACCAACACTGAATCAACGTTGGCTAAACAATATATAAAACCCAGTAGTTGTGAATACCAGAATTGTCAAAAAAAAGTATTGGGCGCATCACAATTCTTTTAAATTGACAACGCTATTCACATAAAATAGAATATTTTAGTAGATTTATCACTAATTGTCGTGGGATTATAGAATTATATATAAAACAATCGCAGTGTAGGTCAGTGTATATAAGCATTCAATTAATCATGAACTTTGCACCCCAAATAATAGAAATTTTAAAATTTCACCCCAACCCAAAACATAATAATAGAACCAGCTTATATACAGGATCATACAGTAAATATAAATATTTGTGAATAACCTCTTTCCTTAAAATATGCCCCCTTTTCCGTGACTGCTGATGTCAAATATCTTGTTTTCATTCCTTTTTTCTTTTCTATTCTTGTTATCAATTCAAAGAGAAAGACGTATACATCAGTACATAAACAATGGTTGACAACTTGTAATATAAACAAGATATATTGGAATAGTGATTTAAATTTTCGCGGCAATTTTAATATTTCTATTTTAAGAAAATTGCGCATGCGCAGTTGTTTTTGTTGCCAAAGTTTGAATATCCGCGAACGAGACCACAAGGTGATTCTACAGAGTTTTCATCAACATCTTTCCTGTATACAGCTTTTACATTTTATCGTAAGTATTTATAGTAATTGTTGTGATTACGGTATCCTATTTTAGAAATGTGAGCATATCATGTTGTTATGAAAACTGTACTGAGAAGTTGAAATTTTACACGAGGAAAGGGGATGTTTAGCATGTTACCATTCCCAAGATATCTTGCAACGTCTCATGAATTTTTATCATAGACTATTTGAAATCATCATATGATTGAATCAAAAGTAAAAGAAATTTTATTCGTTATTTACCTGATCAATTCAGTTGTAAACACGAAATCTCATAAAAGGGGCTTGTTTACAAAATTGGGATGGAAAGGTCAGAAGCTATATGACTTTAAAATACCAAGTTGGACCTTTACTATTTTACTGTCAAAATTGAAGTCGAGTTTTGGCAAGCAAGGTAATTAAATATGAAGGGTATATGAGGGTGGTAAAGTGTTATTTGCATCGATATCTGGCCTTTTATTTCACGTGTTTTCGTGTTTTGGCATTTTATTTCTCGTAGTCTTGTATTTGGTTTGATGTGCGTTATTTTTGTTTCCCTGATTCATTTTCCGTGTTTCGTGTTGGTACTCTTAATTTCTCGTGCTGGTCCCACATTCAAGATAAAAAGGAAACCGGGACTAAATTCGAAGTCAGTCTGGAGATTGTTTTGAAATTATGTGTTCCCAGGATATTAATTGCGATCAAGTTTTGAATAAAAAACTCGTGAATCGGATGCAACTAGCGGACGCGAAAAGGTGACCGCAGGGTCTTCGTGTTTCCTGTTAAGAACCCCCTTAACCACCCTCGTATATGTCAATTAGACAGATATCCATGCAGCAGCACAAGTAATACAGAAAAGACATAAGTGGATAAACCTTCAATTTGTTCAAATTAAAATGTAGTATTTAGGATTTTCTTGCAGATTATACATTCTGGTCTATATCATGTATATAAAAGGAAATGTAGTTGATACTTCAAAGGAAATTTAACTGTCATTTAGTTTTCACAGGTTCTTATGCTTTTGATTGATACTTTAAAATAATATCATTATGAAGTTATAATTAAATGTGTTGAACATAATAAAACTTGACAATGTTATAACTTTTGATTTTGTAGATGTCATCATGGAGACCTAGATGGAATCACTGAACAACAAGTGTTTGACAAAACTACAAACTTTCTAAAATGGGCTCCAAAAGACAAGGTGTGAGAAAAAGAAGTTGAAGTTTTCACTATTAATAAATATATTTATTTTTAATTTTATCGTATTGAATATTTCTCTATAATCAGTTGTTGGACATAAGAATACATGGGATAGGAACAGCAAACTTTGTTTTATATTTTGACCACTCAGACATTTGAAATAGACATTTGGCAAAAAAATGTGTTTTAAGGATTGTGTGCTTTTAAAATTAGGATAGTTCAATATTGAAATTATTTTTGCTGATTTTTCAATAATTCTCTTGGAAGATAATTTGTGTTGTTATATGCATATCGTTGAATATTAAAAAATCTTGGTGGTTAAATTATGGTTTGTAGGAAAGCCCTTAACACACATATTTGTTATTCAGTTGATTGGTTGTTGACATCATTATGGTCAAGTCATGCTCTCATCACACGAATGTGGTCACTCAGTTTTATTGTTGAAAATAGTAATCTTTACAAGTAATTGACAGGCAATGGCATCTATTCAAAGTTTTGTGTACCCAACCACCTAATTGTTGTACCTATTGTAAACAAGACAACCATCAACCAAAGAACATTATTTATATATATTTGGGTCACCATACAGTCTTCAACAATGAGCAAAAGCCCACACCATGTCAAATATAACCAGACAATGACTTAATTTAAAGTTAAACAATTTTTTGACATTATTTTTATACTTGGGTCTGATGGAGCAGTTATTGGATCAAGTTTCCTGCGGCAGAATGTTGCTATGGCATTTAGCATGTTGAGTGCCTTGAGAAGACACTAGCTTGAATATTGCTACAGTATAAAATTATGGTCTGCAAGACACAGAAAATACAGGATGAATGAAACTTAAGTTTTAGGTTGAAACACAGTTGAACACAACCACTAACCAATTTTGATTCCTTGTTGAATATTGTATTCACCCTGAATTCAATCTGAATTCAAATGAAGCTATTGGTTGAAACAATGTTGAAGCAACCATTATTCAATATTGATTCAAAGTTGAACATCAACGTTGATTCAACATAGACTTTCAACGTTGATACAAATTTGCAAAATCTAATAATAATTCAACATTGATTCAACATAGAAAATAAACATTGATTCAATGTTTAATCAATGTTGTGTGCCTGCTGGGAACTGACTGATACAAATATCTGGAGATTAACGGATGACATATAGTTTGCAATAGTTTTAGTATGTCGTCGAAATATTATAAACTTATTTACTGGCTATGAGGACAATAGCAAGTTTATAGTCCCCCGAGGCACCAACTATTCCCGACGCGAAGCGGAGGGAAATAGTTGCTGTCGAGGGGACAATAAACTTGCTATTGTTCGAATAGCCAATAAACAAATGTTTTTTTTTTATACGGAAAGAAACTGGTTTATATTTCGAGACAATGTATAGTTATTCTCTTTGTACTGTTACTCAAAAGTTTCGGGAGACGAAACGATACAGAAAGTACGGGAAAATTTATAAAGACTGTACATACTGTGAGATAGTTTTAAAATGTAAACGTACATAATCACTTTTATCATATTAACTCAGTATGTATTTTCTTTATAAATTAAAGACGAATAAATTTACTATTTGTTTTAATAAATTGTCGGAAAAGACTATTAACCGGTTCATACTGCAACTGTGCTATTTGCGCAGTCAAAATATTATGACGTCAATACAGACTATAATTTCGCGGAATTTTTTATGTCTTGCACTTCAAATGAAAAAATGATGGATTACCCAAAATATGTCATTCGGAACAGTTGTAAGAGTAACAATACAAAGATAATAACTATATATTGTCTCGAAATATATACCAGTTTCTTTCTGCATACCGGTAATAAAACACTTATTTACTGGCTATTCGGACAATAGCAAGTTTATTGCCCCCTCGATACATTTTAAAACTATCAAAAAAGGTTAAACTAGAATGTGTTGAAATACTTGCCTCCTTCACAAATAAATATTTTTGAAGAGTTGCAGTCATTTGTCACTAATAAACCACTTCTTTTAGAAAGACAATGATGTTTTTTAGGTTCTCTTTCGTCCTTGTGTATAATTTTAGTCCTCAGATCTTTGAAAATATTCAATACATTAAAATACAATGGTTTTCCATGTCTTATTTTTGTAGTAACTTTACATTTAGTTTTCTTTGAGCTGCAGTATGTGACTAACGATTTAGTACGAGCAGAAATATAGAATTTCCCAACTAGGAGTTATTTCTTTTTCTTTTTGCAAAATGTTTAAACATTTAAAACTAAGTTCCTCGTTGGAAAATGGATTGTTCACATTATAATTATCTGAATCAGAAACCTCGTATTCACCTCAGTTAAAACATAGCATATACAATTCATTAGCTATTGTTATGTATTGTCACTTTACATGTTTTAGTTTTCTATAATGTGTTTTGTAGATTGTTTTTGTCGTTTAATCGTTTTTTTTTGTTTTTTTTTTAATTGCCTTGGCTTTGTCTGTTTTTCTTCTCTTTATGAGTCTGAATATCTCTTTAGTATCTTCGGCCGATCTTCTTAAAGGATGGAGAGTATTATATTATATCAAAAATATTAAATATTTACAATAAAATGAAGGAACATGTGATATCAACAATAAAAATAATTATTTAAATTGTCCTTATTATAATTTTGAAAACGGTAAAACATATACTAGTACTTTTAAGCTAATGGAATATTTTACGATATTGATATTGATATTGATAGTTAAAAACACGGACCATCTTCGTGTTTGACTCATTCGTCTTCCTCCAGATAATCTAGGAGATATAAGTATTTAAATATCTCATTATTGAGTGAATTGATAAGCGTGAGTAAATTAGATAATGGTGGAAGATACAAACGAAACAACAAGTAAACCAGACGATTATGTGAAAAAAAAACATTCCCTAGCCTGGAACAGTATTGTAATAGCACATCATTAAACAAACTGTAAAAATCAGTTGAAAAAGGCTTGACTCATGAGATCGACACAAAACATAAAAAAAAACGACTAACAAATAGACTAAAGACACAAAGTATTGCTCAAAGAGCATTCGCAGTTACTGAAAGGTAACTACAACTAATACATAAATCATTTTTCTTAGACAATAATAGCAATCTGTACACATCTTTGTGCCCTCGATGGCTAAACATTCTTTACTTTTCAAAATGTTGGTCTCGAGTTTACTCAATGATTTTTTTTTTCTTCTAAAAACAGGTGCTGTTCGCACACAACAGATAATAAACTTGTTTATTACTACTGAGTCTTTTTCAATCGGCATGTACTACTGGACACCGAGGTTGTACTGCAGTAAGTGCTTTCAAAGGTATATTTTGTTACCTTTAGTAAGTATACTAAGATTGTTATTCTTGCAGGCAAAGATGACCTTATAGGTCCGGTTTTGCTATTCTGTAAAGGCTATTCATTGTGTTATGTGCTCACCAACATTTTATAGTTTTTTCATTACCAGGTTAGCAATGCAAAAGGGGAAGCATATGTGTTTTTATAATATCGATGTCTTCAGATATAATAATAATGCACCAATGCACAATGGACGTTAAGCAGCCATCCTCCTCCTCTTACTCTTCCTCAGCAGTAGCAGTAAAATGTATCTAGAATGGATATATAACAAAGTCATCTGTGTACCCATTTTGGAATATGACAGTTGTTTTCCATTCGTTTGATGTGTTTGAGCTTTTGATTTCGCCATTTGATAAGGGACTTTCCGTTTTGAATTTTCCTTGGAGTTCGGTATTTTAGTTATTTTACTTTTTGTTGTTTTTAAATTCACAACAATTTAAATATGCTGAAAATGTTGTGTTTATTCATATGAATAATTCTGCAGAACATCAAAGGTGTGCAAAATGACGAAATGACAGCCAATTGTACATACACAAAAAGCAATATACCACTAGAATTTAGAAGGATTAACTTAGTTTAGACAGGACAGAAGTAAGCCGTTGTAGAACAATATATTTTCCACTAGTGGTATTTTTCGTACTGTCCTTGGCATGTTAGATTCCAAAGATTTTGAACTAGCAACGTAGTGTTTATAACGATGCATGTCAAATTTATATTACGGATTCTCAATCGAGTATTACTTGATAAAAATTATGACATACCTTTTTCAAATCTAAAAATTGGAAGTGTATTCCGCGATTTTGAGTACGATTGGTCAATATTTTCCTTTCCAGCAGGTTCCGGAACAATGCAAACTGGCATCACCTCTACATGTGATTTTAATTCGTATTGATGAATGCACTTGCAAACGTTTTTCTTAATTAACAAGGCAAAATAAAAGTATTGATTAAAACGTTTCAACAATAAATAAATAAATAAAATACTTTTAGTTAAATATCCACTAAAGAATAATTATAAATTCAATAGCTTTTCGTAAAATATGTAAAGATGCATATTATGCAAGTGATAAAAAGATTAAACTAGGGGTCCCAAGTAGCCTCTATCGCTTACTGGACATTTTTGCATAAAATTAATACAATACATTAAGACTATTCTTTTAGTGGTCAATGTGGGGATCAAAATCTTATCTTATTTGGACAGAGTTTATGTCTTTCTATTAACGTCTTTTTTAAGATATCATTTAACTACTCTTAATTTTTCAAACATGTTCATTTCAGGGCAATAACTTCTTTTTTTAAAGGTGTCGACTAACCATTTCAGTCAATTTAACTCATAAGAAGATGTTATTTTTTATCATGTTTGCTGCTAAAGTTTCTGTCTGTCTACTTTAAATTTAGTTAATAGCAAAAACCAAAATGAATACTAATCACCATTGAAGGGCAATAACTCAAATTAGAGTCGAATGATGATTTCTGCCATTTGACTTATATGCAGTTATTGTCGATCTGAGCATTCCGCTGTTTAATATTTCAATTTCTCTTTCTGTTGTTTTTTCGAGACTATAACGAAAAACACAAAAATCCTCATTGAACAGCAATAACTAAGGAGTCGGTTGATGATTTCTGCCATGTTAACTTATCTGTCAATCTTAGTTTTCTTATCGCTTTTGTTGTTTAGGGTTGCCATGTTGTACTATATTTGCCAAAATAAAAAAAAAAAAAAAACGCCATTAAAGGGGATACTAGGATTCAACTAATGATTACAGTAATTTAAATGATATGACTATTTTAAGCAATTTAAAGATTTTTCTTTGTCTATTATGATTTTCAAGTTGATAACACAACAGGCAAACAATCGGGAAATAATCATAGTTGTAGGAGAACAAGGAGTCGTCTGGAAGTTTTGGTTGAAATGGGCACATTAGATAGATCTTTACAATTTAAATTGTGACTCTTTGTTACAATTTTCTCTATCTATCACGGTTTTCAAGAAAATTGATGATTACTTAAATTTTATGTTCTATTTTAACCATCGCTGATTATTGGACACATTATCTAAAATTGGATACATGAAAGGCGATTGTTGTTAAGTTTTATTCCCATAGGCCAAGTAGTTATAAATTAAAGTATAATGTTTTGTATAGGTAACGGACAATGGCGGACAAGGGACGCCAAGTATTGTTATGACAGTTCCATGGCAAAACGATTGCATCACTAGAAGCATTCTGATCAGTATAGATGTCAACTCGGTCGGGAATCAACAATCGAGAACTCGATAGTTTTACCGAGCGATACTCGAGTACTCGCTCGGAAAATGTTTATAAAATTGGAACACAATTTACACTTTGAGGATCATTGTCCAATGGACGATAAACTCTCTATCTTATTATCCTAGGTACTAATTAAGATATGATAACAATATTCAAAAACTTAATAAATCCCTATTAAATAGATATAATAACAAGGTTAAAGCAGATCAAACAAAGGCAACAATTAGTAATCGTAAAAAAAAAAGTTCTCGCTGATAAGAAGTCAAAGGTGCGTTTAACAATTAATTCAGACCATCACAGGTTGCAACGAATTTGTTCTTGTTATGATATATTATTTTGTCATCGTCATTGTATAAGAGTCGGCATAGGAAAGCTTCTCTCGTGTGTAGGCCACTCCTTTAATGGATATCGCAGGACTTCGTTATTCCAAACGGAAGATGTCAGGTGCATTTAAAACGAAATATAACATACATACAAAATATGTTTCAATTAAGACTAATCAGTGATGACTATTCAAATCCCCTTTGGCTTTCGAAAGAAAATCAATTGTATTAAAATGGGAGAATGTCCTAACAGCAAACCGATAAGTCGAGTTTCATTTCGGTGTTCAATACTCGGTGTTCAATACTCGGTACTACCGAGCGATACTCAAGTACTCGTTGACATCCCTAAACTGTAGAATTAAAGAAAATATTCACAGTCATCAGGATGACCTCTAATTTGAACAAGGATAATAAAAGACAGAACCAAATTTGTAAAATACGATCATAATGTAAAGTTTGCCACAAAAAGCCACCTATACAAGATAAATTTGTTGGTGAAGGAGTTCCGCTCACGAATGATATAGAAACAACAATCTTTACTGGTTTCATAATACAATTAAATTTTATACCGCAGTATTTGTCATGCTTGTGAGAGATTTAGGCAACAATCGCTTACCGAAGCTGTAATCTAATCAATCCATCAAAAATATACAATCTAGGTAACGAACAAAGACTGAAGGTTTCGTATAAACCCCAAAGACGAATATTCTGCTGTCTAAAAACTAAAGACTGCGAAAACAAGTCGTTAGTGAGTTGAGACACAGACACATGATATAGAATAACTAATTCGTGATTGTTACCGATAAACTTATGTAATGTCGATTTCAGTCGTTCTTCTCTATAACTACTAGAACACAACCGCGAAATCGCGGGTCCATGACTGAATTAAAGTACCTACGCCTTATTCTTAGCCTGGATTTTTAGATTTCGTATTGTCATCTGATAAAGTCATGCTAATTATGAGGTGCACAGTTTTTTCTGCTTTCAAAATCTTTCTGATTGAATTTCTTACTACAACCGGAAACTACATGTGACATATACTATTGGGATTCGACCCGGAACTTGATAATTATTGGTAATATTAATTATGTGGAAATCAAAAGGGCCTGGAATGGTGTAATTTTTTATCAATAGAAATGTCCTATATTAGTTAATATATAATTATAAAGTTGAATTCCTTGATTCGTCGTTTTTACGTCATGCCGGCTAACAAATTGGACGTTATTTTAGTAGTATAGATGTTGTAACACTTTTCGTGTAAAAGCACACAATTGTTAATGAAGATCGTATAGTGTGAACATGCTGTAGCGTAACGTGGTAATTGAGATATATAAAGTCATACGATGGGACAAAGGGGTATTTTACTGCTGAGAAATATGATATTATTAACGGTACCAATTTCACTGCACCAGATGCGCATTCCGACAATTAACGTCTCTTTAGGGATACCATGAGCCAAAATATGTGAAACACCGAAACTTATATGAACGTTAACGTGCTTATCAAACCAAAAGGACCTAAAATGTAGCAAAATCAAGATAAGGAATCAGAATTTTGCATTAGAGAAATATATTCCTTAATCTAAAATAATTTCAAATTTCATAACAGCAAATTTCCAATGAACTATATCCTTATTTTCACGCCAGAACTGAAGTACTGGCTACTGGGCTGGTTGGTGATACACTCGGGGACAAACAGTCCACCGGCAGAGGTATTGACCCAGTTGTATAAATAACATAAAAGGTTCCAATTTTACTCCACCAGATCCGCATTTCGGATTTCTGATCAAATTTCTTGCTTTAATTTCGAACTGGCTGTCCCCTTCCTCGAGTGAATTAAAAAAAAAAAAAAACATGCCAGGATAGCCTTATTTAGCCTACTCCATTTCTTGACCTAGAAATTGACAATGAATGTCGGTTGAGAACTAAACTGTATATTCGCATACAATGAAAAAATATAAATTTGATTTCCCACTTGTGAACTTTCCATTACTCTGTAGAAACATTAAGGTGTATCATCGGTATATATTTCCTTATATAGAATTTTCTTATTACTTTGCCAAAATGAAGATTTTACTATGGTTTTTTTTTAAAATATAACGCTTGGTATAAAAATATTGACAAATATAATGCCTACCCATGTTAAAATTAGCATAGAGCATGGCATGAAAGAATAATTATTTCTTAAATGATGTCACCGAACTTGTTTTCTTGTTACAAGTAAAAAATGAAAATTTCACTATCATTCCAGTATGATATTTTTACTATAAGAGTTATCTCCCCTTTATGGCAAAGTTGAAAAATAGATTCTAAAAACACAAAAAAATGGTATTTGTTTAAACATTTTGGATAATGCAAAAATAACTTATTTTTCTTTATACAAATAAACAGTCTTGCACATAAATTGCAAATCTGTCTCAAAATTTGCAGATTTAGGCAAATAACTAGACCGATTGTGTATTGCTATTGTACAATACAAGATGGCGGCATACAGTGAATCTACCTTAATATGCACATGGAATATGTATCTCCTAGCTGGTGCGTGATTTCAAGACTTGCGTTTTGTTTCCGGATTTTTTATGGAAACTTATTGCTTACAGTTTGAAAAAAAGATTATAAATGATCAATTTCAAGTCACGCCTTTGAAAGTTGTATGGATGCCAATATGATTTAGTTGACCTTTAAGGAATATCTGTGTCATATATTACCCCTTATATGTTCCGGTTGTTTAGTCACAATGCCATCCTCTTTTCTTCCATTTTCTCGATAACGACATCTTCGAATAATGTGATGTGTCACATGCAATGTGCCTATTCTCCCTGAATCACTTTTGCTGTTGGTGGGCTAAATGTTTTGTGTAGCATTTTTTGTACATGTTTGGGTTTTCTATTTTTTATTGCCATGGTATGTCTGTTTTTCCCCTTATAATTTTTGATTGTCCCCTTAGTATATAGAATTCTTCTTTTTGTTGGGTCTTAAAATTTTAATCAACAGATGAAGCTTTATAAACGTTGCTCTGGAATGTCAAATGATCAATGTGCGTGAGATATAGCTTTTTGAAAAAAAACCTGGTACATCATAAGATAAGGAGAAAGGTATGATTTCAAATGAGACAACTTTCCCCCTCCCTAACACTATCTGCAAATTACTGACTTGGTCTGTTCAGGACTCTATCTTGTTGAAAATGTCCGGAGGTATAGAGTTCCATGCCTTTATGGTATTGGGGATAAAACTTAATTTGAATGAGTCTATTCTGGTTGATAGATAGCATTCAATTGAATTTGTAATCTTTAATGCATTGCATGACGTTTCTATAATAGAGAAAGGTTTAACATGCTTGCCATTTTTATTAATAGTTGATGTTGGTAAAGCAATGGAATTTAAAAGAAGATGGTATGAATTATATATTTTGCAAATTAAGAAATTGATAAAACTCTCATGACACAAATAAAGGACACATAACCAAAATCATAATAACATAAGTAACACAACAATTTCCGTTTAAAACAAAATATTAACATACTCATTTTTCTTATGGATTTTAACCTCGGGATAATATTTTTATCTAATTTTTGACAAAGTCTATCGTATTTAATATAAGTACAGTATACTTACAAAAAAAGTAAAGTAATCGCTTTTTGTTGTACAAAAATATGCACATTTGAATACGCTGTCGGATTTGATGGCGTATGTACTGTTCGGAAAATATTGGTTTAATTTTTCCTTTATTGGACCCATTTTCACCATCATAACTGTTACGTCTAGACAACCTGGAACAATGATAAAGATACACATAAAAGCTGGTGTTTGGAAAGGATTGTTTATTTGAGATAACGACTAAATAGTTTTAAGAAGCAAGAGGTCCAATGTTACTAAACTCAACCAATGTAAAAAAAAAAAGAAAAACAAGCAACACAATCTTTACTCTCCAAATTGATGGTAACATGTTTAACTTAATATAGAAATGTATTTAAATTGAATGCTATTAGCATTAACTCGATAATTGATGATTTGTTTAAAAAAAAACAGGCGCAAGACAAAATAAAAGTATTTTTCCTTACAGTATTAATTGAAAACTTTCTGTTTTAAATTAAACATATATTATATGGTTTTTTCACATAATTATTAGGTCTTTAATCCTTTATTTAAAAGACCTTCATAAATTGTTCTGATTATATTTAATTGCGCTGTATTGTATACGACAAGTGACATTGAACAGTTATTGTGCTTTTTAAATTCACACTGTTTAATTAAACTTTTTTTCTTTCTCTGAAAGAGTTATATCCCCTAACACTATTTTTATGTTGTGTGTTCATCTCCCCCGTAACAAAAAATATATTAACCAAACTATTTTTACAAGTTGTTCGTTACATCTTTAGGAAACTTCGATTAATTTTAACCGAACCAATCCGGTAATATTTTGTAATAGTAAAAGTTAATGATAAGTTAATATTGATCTTAAAACAAAAAGGAATGTTGAGATCCACGAGCCCGGAGGGGCGAGGGGATTATAACAGCACTTTTTGTGAGGTCTTTTAATGTCAATATTAACTTAATCATTGAACTTTTACTGACATATTAATACAAACCGCCAAAATGATAAGAAAAGTACGCAAAAAACACTTGCAGAAGGCTAATTCCCCTGAATTGGACGAGTCTAAATATATTCAACTTAAATGATTTAAACAGTACTCAGACTTATATATACAAATAACAGTTACCTAATTGCATTGAAAACGGACCAGTTAAATGGCTGTATATCTTTTAATTATTTAGTTATTATAAATTTTGTAGCTTTAAAAAAAACACCATACCAATTTTTTTATTTTATAAATGAGTAAATCTCAAAACCCTATACAGACCTCATTTACAACTGACCAATGAATGTTCTGCACAAGAACTTCTTGTTATATATATATTTGATGTTTTTAATTTGTCAGCAAACATGAAATAGATTCGAAAAGACAAGACCATATGAAAACAGATTCAACTCTTCCAACAATTAGTTATTTGAACAGCTTGTTTCACAACTTCTAATCGAACAGACCTAGATACATAAGGTAATTCACAATATTCAGGTCAATGTTCATTTAGTTTTGATTCTGTAATTTTCCTACACTACGTAACATGCAAATGCAAAATAATTAGTGTCATCTATTCAGTCCAATTTTATTAATAAATCTTGTTTTGATTAGATTTTTTTTTTTAAATAAAAAATATGCCTGTAAATTTCAATGAGTAAAATCGTATTTAAATAGCCTAAATGTAACATCTTTTGTATCAAGTTATGTAGGTTTGAGTAGCTCGATCAAAACGTTCATAGATGAGATATTTTCGCAAGGTTGATTATCATTCTTAAATTGAAAAACAGTGTATTATATGAAAACAAAAACTTTTATTTTTGTCGTCCGTCATTCCCTTTACACGTCTTAATGAAGCATACACCCTTGAAAAAAAAAAAAAAACTTTTACCTTTCTTTGGTTTATAACTGTCTGACATAATCATATATTAATAACCGTAATAAAACAGTAGAGAAGAATCATAGTAAAAAAATATTTAAACAAAACATTATTAGTGTTCAGTCATGTAGAAAATTGCAAGAAAAAGAACAACAAAAAAACATAAAACATTCAGCACTATTACTGAGTAATTTAAATGGAAGTTTTACATTATAGCATTGTACACGATCTTTTCTTCGTGTACTATGTACATGGAATAATTTATGAAGTTGATTGATTGATGTTTGCTTTACGTCCAGTGTCAAATATTTCATGCATGTTCATGACGAGAACACATAAATTTTTGATACAATAGGTAGGTCTGGCAAAAGGAGGTCGGTAGTGAGGTTGGACGGTAAATATTATTAAATTAACTCCGTATGTTTTAGTCATGGGGCGGTTTTGAGCTTATTATTCTGCATATGCATCTTTCTATTACAAAAGACTGTATGTTGATTCTTAGTGTTTTGATTTATCTGTGTCGTTGGGTTGCTGTCGCATTAATGTATACCTTTTATTATTTTCTTTTATTCAAAACCAAAGGATTGACTTGGGTATAGAAATATTGACATTTCTGGACTTCTACCGTCCGACAGGAAACACTTGCTAAAAGGGTTCGTCCGTTTGGCTGTGCGGATGTATAAATACGCAGCTACGTCCGATCAAAATAGAAATGTCGTATATCCGATGCCTCGTGTAGTGAGAGTTTCACGCAATCTACACATCAAAAAAACCCTTTAAATAACTCTTTGAGGGGAAAATACAATCTACACACAAATTAAATGGTTGAAACCTTTAAACAAAAACAAAGGTCAGCTAAATCTTCAAAGAAGTCGCGTGGTTGATTTTCACACATTTTTTGCGCCTTTTGAAAAATCAATTGTAGATGAGAAAAAACTTTAAATAATAAAACTGACCAGTAAGACAATATCTAAAAAAATAAATGAGACGACCAAAATAAGTTAAATCCGTATATAAATTGTTGCCCTTTAAAACATTTTTTTATCCATTTTTGCTTTTATGACAACTATACCAGATAAAAAAAACTTGAAACAGCAAATTTTGTCACCTAGACGAGACTGCCATCGTCGTACGCTTCAATATAGGAGTAATAGCCACTCAATGAAGATTTATTTTCTGTTCTACTCCTCTCCCCCTAGTTTGGCTGGATAGGATACAATGTAACCCCTGATGTGGACTACTTTATTTAATGTTAAAAAAAATAAATGAAAAGAGAAAAATGAGGAAAGAAATGGGAAAATTTACGTTTATTTTAGATCTTCTTGCTTTTGGTGAATAAAATTATAAATATCTTAAAACATCAAAAGTCCTTACACTATTTAATTATGAATCCATTCTTGATCTTCAAACACCATATTACAAATCAATCCCATTGTTCGTCGCCCTTTTACCATCGCCATTTGTATTTTAGCATTGGTACAATTGAAAATCCGAACTCTTTTAAAAGTTACCGTTTATTGAGTTGCATGTAATATTCAACTGAATGATTAGCTAAATCTTTTATTTCAGATAAAACCTATTATAGATGTTTTCAAACCTATCCATGTAAATGCAAATTCAAAAATGTCTTTTCTACTGAAATCCTCGCTTAATAAAAAATCAAATGTAAAAAAAAAAAATGAAAACTGTTTGAGACAGTTATCAACTGAAGACTAATGATTATACGTCACTAAATGAAGCTGATTAGTTGATTACTCCCTTCACGTCCAGTGTCAGATATGTCATGCATATTCACGACGAGATGCAAAGTGGATCGATCTGAAGCAAATGTTTACATATTTTGAGTGAAACTTTAATAGGATAGAGCGTTTGCTAGAGGTAAAACGTATGCCGTACTAGAATAAAGTTGAACCACGATCAAAATAAAAAAACACCCCCTCCCTCTCCCCCACTTTTTTCTCCACGGCAGACAAATGCCAAAATGCCAAAAAGAAAAGACATGAATTTACAATCAATAACGACCACTCTAAGTAAATGATATATGGATAGTCATGCCCGATAAACTTTCTACCTCTGACATGTTGGTCCAATTAATAAATCGTAAGCTCTAAAAACCTGGGATCTTGATTTAAGATTCTTCGGCAATATCTTAAAATTTGGATCAAGATCGAGTTCTAATATTTTGTGCCCCACCTACGATAGTAGAGGGCAGTATGTTTTCTGGTCTGTGCGTCTGTCCGTCCTTTCGTCCGTCCGTTCGTCCCGCTTCAGGTTAAAGTTTTTGGTCGAGGTAGTTTTGATGAAGTTGAAGTCCAATCAACTTGAAACTTAGAATACATGTTCCTATGATATGATCTTTCTAATTTTAATGCCAAATTAGAGATTTTCCCCATTTTAACGGTTCACTGAACATAGAAAATGATAGTGCGAGTGGGGCATCCGTGTACTATGGATACATTCTTGTTGACATTTCCTTTTGTGTGCATCTCTTCTGAAACTACATGCAAACAGACATAAAAGCGCTGTTCCATTGCTTTTTGTATGTTTTTTTGTTGTTGTGTATTTACTGATTTTGTGTCATCGATGGATACCCAATATCCTTTGTTTTTCTATTATAGATTGTTAACGTTACAATAGCTGGTATCAACCAGCCAAAATTGTCTAAACATACAACATAACTAGATTAGAAAATCCAAACAAAGATATAATTAAATCTGACAAAGACACTAACCCCGCTAAATTTCCAATTGACTGTTCTAAGTCGGAAACCTTGTCAGCGATTGCATTTTCATTTATCTTAATGTTTTTGTTCTTTGGGAAGTGTGATGTTGATGTTGATGGCAGATTTTTAAATGAATTTGCAACATGAGCCGAATTGCATATTTTGTCGATTGATGAAACCCGGATGTTGCAACTACTCTAGATCCTATGTGTTTTGTTTGGGGGATCGATTCACAGTCTCAATGATATTTCTCGATCGCATCTCATTTAATTCATGGTAACAAACAGGCGTATTTATTGCGTACATTTCTGTTAGTACGGCCATGAATAAAAAAAAGATGTTGAATTTACGTCAATGATACAGAAACCCAACGACAAAAATATCCAAAAAGATATCTTAACGTAAACATGAACGTCTTCAACAATAGTCAGGGGGTTATACAATAAGGCAATGCTTTCAAATATTCGACTGTGAGCGTTCCTGATGAAGGTAAATCCAGAAAAAGGCTTCCAACGCATGAAATCAATAACGTGGTGTTTTCATTTTTTCAGCACTGGTCGATACCCCCTGCTGGTGGACTATCAGTCCCCGAGGGTAGCATAAGCTCAGTAGTCAGTACTTCGGTACATGATTTATAACAAACAGTTCTAAAATTGTCCGTTTAGATTTTGAAATTATAAAAAACATGTTTTCAACACCTTCAGGCAAAGTTGACCTTAGAAGGATTTGGCTATTTTAGGTCCCTTTTGTTATATAGCTCTTCAACTGTTTCTGTTCTTATACATCCTTGGCTTTCAAATATTCTGCTGTTAGCGTTCATGATGAAGATTAATCCAGTATAATGCTTCGGACGCATGAAATTACTAAATTGTTGTTTTAGTATTTAGACCTCTCAGTTTTAACGGATCGCATTATGTGTATGTCTTATTTTGTTTAATCAAATCCAGGCATTTTTGCGTAATTATCGAAAAAATAGACAAAAATACAATTTCATTAAATGCTACCTGCACATATGCCATCATAATTCAAAATGCAAGTTCTTTTGTTTTTTAAGAATCCTTTCCAGTCGGATTGTGCGTAATAATAAATATCGCTTTTTTTAAATCTCGTATTTTTGTCCGTAACAGTTGATCATTTATCGAAATAATCATGCTCACAATTAATTCTTGATAACAACATTCTCTTCTGTTACAATTGGTGAACTGTTTTTTTTTTTTTTCAAATAATCTTTAAATTCTAATAACGATTTTTAATGTGATGGTATGTCAAATTACCATAAAAAGATGTCCAATCTGATGTACGACACCGTGACGACGTCCATGCGGTAAAGTTTTTTGGTAGTTCTGTATAATCTCTCTTCATGTAAATGATGTCGCCTACAGATGAAACATGATTGCAGATTTTTTGTGCATCCTGCCATGTAACTGCATAATGAAATCATTGCAAAAATAGTGTAATAACAATTATATTAATAATACAATGTAGTAATAATTATAATACATATAGTATTAAACTTACAATAATAAAAGCTTATAAAGAACTTATTGCTACCAACCTTTGAATATATCCTACATTAGTGATCCCCTAAGTTATAATGGTTTAAACTCCACATGGTATCACAGATTATAACATGTATGGCTATCAGTAGTACGTTTTTGGTCATTTTACTTTAAAGGGGCCTTATGTACGAGATATAAACAAAACTTAAAATATGATATGTTTTGTTAAATCATTAATGAAAGTGAAAGAGTGAAATAATAATTCGCTTTTATAAGCCAGTTTGGTTCAATTTTGTCAAAATAAGTTTGGAAACATCGCTGATGAATTATTCACTTGCAAGTGAATAATTCGACCTCATTGAATCCGTATTCATGTGACTTTCAATTTAAACCCTTAGCTAGAGATGGGTTACGCATAAATTAGGCGTGTTCAGTTGTAAAAAGGAAAAGAATGTCAACATTGAAAGTGAAACTAGGTTTAACAATTTGATTGATTGAATCGATCCACAAAAAAATCATTCTTATTCATATTAACATATATTTTTAACCTATAATATGAAATCAAACAGACCTAGAAAAATCCAATTACACAAGTTCGTTATCTATTGATATCTACATGTATATGTATGTTTATATCGGGTTAAATGCCGTCGGCAGTCTTCGGAGGTCACCTCGATGGTTAATTAGATGGCGTCTAGACTAAAATACACACGAAATGCTGAGACATATTATCTAGCCCATGCATTGTAAATTGTTTATTTTAGACTTTTTATAATTTGGATATACGTTTCATAATGTTACAAATCAAATGTGAGAATTTGAGTCAAATCGGTGAACATGAATTTGACAGCTAATGTCCCTTTAAAGTTGTAATAGAATGTAATATATATTTTTGTGTCTAAGAAAAGGCGGAAGTTGGAAAACTAAATCGCATGTATCCCACAAAAAAACTGGGAATGATATCAAATGCCTGGAAAGTAGATACGCTATGTTTGTTATGGTGGGTACAAATGTTGTGACAAGTCTCACTAGGTGATATCACATTCGAGAAAAAAAAAGGACAGGGTTATGCTAACGAATATAGAAAGGCATCGGATTATGATGCTGATCCGTGGTCATCTGCGACACTGATTTTCTATAACGGTTAACCAAATCGCGATGGCGTCCTTAAATTTTTAGAAGGTTTTACTTCTTCTTTATTAAATGAACCCTTGCTTTAATAGCTTCCTTGTAAGGTATAACCGAATGTCATGGAAATTGCGACAAAGTCTGGAATACCGTATCAACTGGGAGATATTATTACATATGAATAAGCTCCTGGAATATTCCTTCATCATAATTGAAATCATTCTTTTCGTCGAAGAAAATATGTTTTCAACCAACCCCTTTTGTCAATATTCCCAAATTGAGTCAAGGTATGAGGCAAACTTATCTGTTTCTGGGGTATCCTTTATTCCAAGTTTAATTGGATAAATGCGATCTATGTCTGCCTAGTATAGACAAGGAACAAGTCGACAATAAGAGGAGCACAGTTGGTTCACACAGAAATACAGATTGTTTGTCAAAAACACGTACTCCAAACGTAAAAGGATATATATATGTTGGCCAAAAAATAACAAAAAATTAAGCATCTTGAAGATGTCTATTTCAGAGTGTGTTGTGTTTGAATAAGTTGACATTATTTCGAGCTACAGTGTAACTACTTTCATTAGAAATCAAAAGTATTTTTTTAAACTGATTTTATTTCAGCCTTTTCTAATCACATAATTTCTTTTAGTGAACTGTCATCCGATTTGATATGTAAATAAACAAATCAAAGATACCAGGATAAAATTTTGTACTCCAGACGTGCGTTTCGGCTACAAAAGACTCATCAGTTTAATTGATAGTGAGTTATTTTACCCAAGTTTCGTTTATTTGTTTTTGTACTGGAAATGCAGGAAATATATAACACTGTACGTTAAGCCAACAGTAAATGAATTAGAGGCGAAAGATACCAAATGGTCAATTAAAAGTCGAAAACAAACTGACAAAGCCTTGGCAAAACAACCAAACGAATAACAACAGTATACAAAATAAAACATAGAAAACTAAAGACTGAGCAACACGTGTTAAACCATGTCTTTAGCGTGCGGTTTCATTAACGTTTTTTATTGAATTCATATACATAGAAAATGAAAGGATATGGAGAAAATGTACATGGGACAAAATGTATATTTTCTGTAGCTACTTTTATAATGTTCAATTTCTCAGTAATCGTTCCGATGAAGTCCATTATAGTCATATTAAATCTCTCCAGTCTAAATTCAATGTACCGGTTGATAATCAGAACGAAACCTCTTATATTTGCGTTGCTCGGTACGTATTAATGTATTGATTATCTTCATGGACCTTCGAAGTCAGGAGTTAGCTAAAACAGCGATTTTTCATTATATTGGGAGTTTATAAACATAAGCAACCTTAAAATAGCACAATTATGAAAACAACCTTGTCTGATAAAGTTTGAAACTCAGTTTTATCAGTTAGGAATTTATGAAATGTGCATATATAGTTTTAAGATTTGATTTAGACAAACGATCAGTGCATTGCACTAGTTAAGGTCAAAAGAAATATGGCAACAGAAATCATAACCAAATATTTTCAAAATCTCATTATTGTTTGAACAAGATGCTGTGTATCAATTGAGAACAAAGAACAGGTTCAGCTCATGTATGGGTGAAAAAAAACTATTGTATCTGAAAATTTATTTAAAGTCAAATTATTATGGCAATATAGGTTTAACTCTTGTAGCTATTATATGGTACATAAAAAAAAAATAAGATATATTCTCCACTATTTCAGTTAAACTGGCGTAACGATATACAGGTTGATAAAACATATTCACTTGGTAATGTGAGATGAGGTTTGAAGCTTGGACCCGCTTTATCAATATATTTATATAGAAGTGGACAATTGTACATTAACATATAATGTACAATCGGAAACATGTATAATATCTTATAAGACAAATTTGACCTACCTTGAGAAGTATTTGAAATGTAATTTGCCGTCACAATATCAGTTTTCAAAAGTAAAATAATATTTAATCCTAGACGCCACATTTCTACAATCGTCAATGGAGAAATCCTAAACACAGTTTATTTCCTGGAGAGAAAAAGAGGATATATATACTTTTCTACTTTACTATAAACTATCATGTATTTCAATGATACATGTGACTACGACCATATGATACAAATAGTTATCGGGATACATATTTCGTTTTTGAAATGCTTGTACCAGGAACAGACTGGAAGTACTTACTCGTTAATTTTTCAATGATGATTATTTGACCAATCACAACTTGAAAATCAACTTCTAATATTGTAAAATTAAGGGAAAATTAAATGTTATCTTTTTGTTTCCGTGAGCTTGTCTCCGTATCAACTAAATTAAGACGTACTAAATATCAAGTAAAGATACAAGGCTAGTGAAAAGTATCCAGCATCCATATACATCTTCATTTTGTAAGAAGATCTCTTGTACATTTGACACCCGTCATGTTGGTCCTGGTGGGGTAATCAGTGTAATTCGGTGATGTACAAATAAAATAAAGCACATGGCGATTGTAGTTACGACAATTGAAGATATCATTGGTTACTTGGGATACAGATATTCCTTACCGGTCAACCAAATCATGAAGGCCTCTGTAAAACTTTCGATAGCATGACTTTAACTTAAAAAAAACGAGAAATCTTTGTTCAATAGCTTCCTTGAAATCAGCAATCAATCAACTAAGGCAGTCAGTATAGCAAATGAAAGATAGTACCGACTGGGAAATATCAATTCCATTTATAGACGCTGCTGGAATGTTGCTTCATAATTTACAACTTCAAATAAGAAAATTCATTCAACCATTTGTCGTAAAGTTCAGTTCCACCTTAGCCAATTTCTAGATTCAACCTGCTAGTGTTGGTAGTTCCCTAATGTCTTGTTCATTGGGATATATTAGATGGTGCCATTCGGTGAAAAAATGTCCCTTTTTGAAAGTATATGGCTAAAATATCTGAAATAATATTCAAAAACTTATGAAATTTTTTTTTAGTTTTTGAGGTTTAGTATTCTGTTTCATATGATTTCTAAAATAATTTGCATGTAGGGGTGCACAATAAGAACCCGCTGGAAAACAAACTGTGTGTATAAATATCAATTCACGAAAATCGAAGGAAAAAGTCCAGAAAGCTGATGATATCGGCTATGGTGTGGTTGTTTTGGGGATTTAGTGTAGATTGTCACCAAAATAAGACTGTTCGCTCCTGAATCAAGGAATGTTTGCATACAATTCATTTTTTTGTATTAAAACAAGACGGGTCAACATTGAAAGCAAAATCTGTAACAACTGAAACTTGTTAACAAAATTAAATCCCAACAACAAACGATTGTTTTATTTATGAATAAACAGGATTTAGCAAAACAATATAAAAACCCAAAACAATTGCTTTTATCTATTTATTAAAGATTCAAGTTTTCGTTTCCTCACTTTGAACATTAATGAACATTAATGATTTCCTGTTGGTTAAGTTCACTAATATAAATGATATAATGACGAAGTTCCCATGGATAAGTATAACTGTCGCGAGTCGCTTTGTTTGTATTTTGTAGTTCTCCATTATTCCTTTCACTAATTCAATCTGTTTGTATCCATGAGTTATTTTTAATGTGTTTTCTGAAATGGAAATTATAGAGATGAGTTATGCTAGTGTAAACTTATTATGCAATGTTTGACATATGGGTGAATCTTCATACTGTCGCAATAGGAAGACAAGTGTGGCATAATATAAAAAGGTTAATTAATCGAAAATGTAATCCAATAAGGAAACTACTACGGCAGTATAAACTAAATATATGCCTCGATAGGAAGAAATACATGTAGTTAAAGATGAACATCATATTGTGTAATTACTACAGCAGTCCTTGTACTTTTATAATGTTTATCCATTATCTTTTATTTTTCATTATGAAAATAAAGATACAGTGTTGGGAAAATATAATATTTTAGACTCAAGGCAATATAGTGCTTGACTTATTGTAAAGACATCTGTATATCGTTGAACATTGTTTACTGACTTCTAGATGTCTTAAGTTTTTGGGTTTCTATCCAGTTGCATATACCTATTCATCTCCTTTCATTCACATCTTTGTTTGCAAAGCTGAGGGATGAAGAATAATCCTCATTGTTTAATATCAGTTAATTTTTTGTAAAACACTTGTCATTCCCTGGAATAAGGTTATTTTAGACCTTTTTGACTGGTCTTGACACTTCCAATTATTTTATATATTTCATTAAGTGTTTGCTGCCGAAGATATTTCCCGAAATGCATGTCGTACAATCTCTAATGGGCTTTACAATTTAAATAAAATTCCAAAATATTAGTGTTGATAACTTTCATAAGATTATTTTTTTAAATTCAGGGTCTTAAATATGTTGTTTATTATATCATTTTCAAATCACTGCATCTGCAAATAAACGTAATTTTGTGATGAATACAGTTAAAAGCTGATTCCTGCTCTACATTTGACACTCTTTATGTTGTTCATGAAAATATTAATTCGGTTGTAAGTCGTTAATGTCACAATCGTCGAAAATGGGACAAGTGAAACATATCAGTGGTAATAAGTGACATAGAAATTCTATAATGGTCAACCAAATCACGATGGCGTCCGGCAAACGTTCAAAGGGAGGACTTCAACTTTACCACTAGGAACCCGTGATGGAGTACCTTCATTGTAAGCAGTAACCAACTATCATAATAATAATTAAGTACAGTCTCAGCAAAACAAATAGAACGATAAGGTAATAAGACACAATCGGTAAACCTCAGATAAAACGGCTACGTTAACAAATTCATGATGATGATTGTTAAACCTTTGTAGTGCTGATTTCAGTCACTTCTGTAGTGTGGATTGTTTTTCCTCTTTACAAAGCCAAATAAGGTATTCTGTTCACAGAGCATTCCGATGTTAACGTAGCTCGTACAATGTGAACATGCACGAGCGATAAGTATATATTGTGCGTAGTATTGAGATATATATACGATGTGGCAGACTAAGAATTGGATATGGACAATATAAATTTAAATCGTCACGTTTGTCGTAGATCCTAATTTGCAGCTGTTCATCGGTGTCATTGTTTAGAAACCCCAGATAATAAGATGACCTAAATGTATTAGCAGTATCCTTTATGTTTAGTTCATTGAGATCTATGAGATGAAAACAATAGCCGAAATGTGTTTATTGAGTTAGAGGACAATATCAATATACCTACAAAAGAGAGGTGAAAGATACCATTGGGACATTCAAAATCAAATTCGAACATAAACTGACAACGCCATGGCAAGAAAACAACAAAACCAAAAGACAAACAACAGTATAAAAAACACATCATAGAAAACTAAAGACGAACGTGACATTAAAGATCTGTGCACAATGTTTTCGTTTTTTTTTTTTTGTTTTGGATGTTAAGTATGAGTTCGCCTCGGCTTCAAATGAATACAAAATAAGTTTTTAATAGGAGTGCACATATCGTACTTTTGGAATAACAATTGTGTGTTGCAAATATTAATCCACCCAATCCGACAAATGATTTTTGTATTATAGATATACAGCATATTGAATACACCACAGCATACTATTTTTGAAGACCATCTCTTACTGTAGATAAAATAGTAGTAAGAATCATATAATAAAGTATGTTGAAAATTCAGACGAGTCTGCTATATACATGTATCGTTCTATACAAGGATGTTTGTGAAGTTTTGAGTCTAATATAAAACATAGAGATTTTATCATCTTTTCATGTACATATGGGGTCAGTTCTAGTTTCTTTTGTGAACTGTCAGAATAATATGTCATAGAACTGTTCTAAAAAAGATCTAAAACAGTGATATAAAGTTCTAGCGTAGAACTGTCTTAAACTGTACTAAGGTAGAACTGCCAAGATCAGTAGAACTGACATAATCTGTTGAAAAGTCTTTTCATATCTTTAATAGGATATAATAGTTTTAAATGCCGTTCATTAAAATTACTTTCTATTCGAAATTTAGAACAGGGCATTTAGCTTGCTTTTCCCTGTAAGTCATTTTTTACATAAAAAAGATCAAATAGTATAAATATTACAGTCTTGGATCTATATTTGAGCTCTGTCATTTCTCCATAGTTGAAACTAGTTTTGTTTTTATTTTTATATTCATAATTCTTGAGCAGTGAGGAAACACACATCTAAAATTTCTGGAATTATCATAAAAAATACTGGTAAATCATTTTCTTTAGAAAGACAAGTATGCATGTTGATGAACACTTTGAGGTGTTTATTACAGGTATAATATTTTGATAACACAGTGACCATACCATTTACCTCGGGGAGTGTTTTGACGGTATGAATTAATTAATTAAAATGCATTTGTAATGTTGAATCTTTACACCAAATAACAAAGAATGCAATTGTAAAGTTGGCCAATATGATGATTTTCGATGATCACAAACGTGCTATGGACTTGTTGTGTGAACTAAACCGATATCATATTTTTGATTAAAAACAACTGGATTAATTGTATAGGCAAAATCTAAAGGAAGTAAATATTTTATATGTACATTGCGATTTTGTTAAATGAGTTAAACAGTATAAACACACTTGCTTTCATCTAAATATTGAAAGGTTCAAGTTTCCGTTTCCTCCATTTGAACGTCTATTATTTCCTGTTGGTAAAGTTCATCCATATGAACGATATTATGACCAAGTTCCCAGGGGTCATTATAGCTGTCGCGATCTGCTTTTCTTTTATTTCCAGGAGCAGTCCTCTCACTCTTTTCATCTGCTTTTTTATTGATACTATTCCTTTGACATTTTTTAGTCGTTGTTTGCCAAACTTGAATATTAAAGTGTTTTCTGCAATTAAAACGATAGAAATGAGTTGTCCTAACAATGCCTTGTATATATGTTGTATGATAAATGCATTGTTCACAAATTGATACTATCGTAATAGGCAGTGTGACATACTATAAAAAAAAGTTTAATGACAACTTTATGAAAAAAATTTTGAATATAGAAGTAAAATGTGCACAATAAATGCACAAAGATAAACAACAATTCATTAAAATACCAATGAAAAGTCATTATTTTTTATAAATGAAGTTAGTGTAGATGGATTGGTATTTTGAAAGGAATATGCAGTTATTGATTCGTTCCATTACAATTATGTATTTCAAACATTTTCTAGAACTTATGGACACTTCTCGATAAATAGAATAGAAAATGGAAACGGGGATTGTTTCAAAGAGACATCAACCCGATCAAAGAGCAGAAAACTTCCCAAGGTAACCAATGGGTCTTCAATACGACAAGAGAATGCCGCACCGGATGTGGTCTTCAACTGGCCTCTTAACAATGATGTATACTAGTTCAGAGAAATTGACGCAACACTAAACTCCGAATCATACAAATGAATCAAATAATTAAAAAAAAAAAAAAAAAACACACAAGACTAACAAAGGCTAGAGGTTCACGTCTTTGGACAGGCGCAATAATGCGGCGGGTTAAACATGTTTTGTGAGATCTCAACCCTCCAGCTATACCTCTAACCAAAGCAGAATAAACAAGCGCACAGTAAAACTCCGTTCAAAAGAAAACCATTTCCGATGTTAGAATAGGTAACAGAAGAAAATTAGCAAAATGACAATGATAAAATAATTTAACAAAGGACTACTAGCAGGTATTGACATGCCAGTTCCAGACTTCAGTTAAAATAATTAAAAGATTATGTCTTCATCATATAAAATCCTCTCAATCCCTCCCGTTAGGGTTTTAGTATCATGCCATCATAAATTATACTACGAAAGTTTTACAAACGCCATCGTCCTCTTTCCCTTGAATTTGACATCCCTGAATTAGTACTTACCATTATAGCTGTTGGAGAACTCACGTATTCGTATGACGGAACATATATGAAGTTTTTGGGAAAATGCCCAAATAAGTATTACATGTAATCCTAATTTACACGAATTCGTCATTCCCTTATCCTTACACGAAGGAGTGAAATTATATAAAAATAAGAAGTGCCACTCGTAAAGTATGATTTTCAAGTAGTATTTCGTTGTAATTTTTTACGATGAGAGCGCAGTTTGAACAATTGCTAAATAGTCAGTTTGAATTTCATAAATCTTCGAATTGACGATCAGATTTATAATAACATTACTTATCTTTGCATTGTTTATTTTTCTATGTTGTATACGAACTCTTGACAATTAATTTCAGAATGTTCGCTTAAATAAGTTAGTCATCCGTTAGGTCTAATGATTAACAAAATTTAACAAGGTAAATAAACAGAAATGGAGTAAACGAGTTGAACGTGGCAACAACAGGTCAGATGTTCTTTTCATAATTCTAAACAACATAATCTAAATATGAATGGACATTAACTTGGTCAAGGATATTCTATTTGTATTTGATTTAATGGTACTGCGAATGGTACTGCAAAGAATACATGAATGACTATTGTGCTTAGAATGTTAAGTATAAATTCACTATAGATACCTAATGGGCAACTTTATTATTTATTGACAAAACTTCTTGCAATGCTTTGTCATCATTTAGACATTATTTTAGTTGCAGTCATACCATTAATTGTAATTAATAAACCATGATAAAAATAAAAATAAAAATAAAATAAAGTAATTAATTTAACTTACTTAAACTAAAACCTTATTCTGACAACGTTATAAATAATAGAAGATAAACTTTTATTATGGAATGACTATGTGATGTTTCCTAACATCTGGTTATGATGATAGCATATAACTGTTACGAATAATATAACTCTTGTTATATAAAACTTAGCACATCAATGGATATAAAAATAGGGATGTGGCATGATGTTCAATGAGACATATATCCATATAGATCAAACGAAAAGATGACATCAATTACAGGTTTGAGCTTGATATATTGTAAATACATCATTCTATTGTTGAAGATTGTATGTTGACATCTGAATGTCTTTTGGTTATTTGTGTCACTTCGTTGTTGCCTGGTTGACCTATATCGCAGATCTACTTTTATTTACATACACCTTTACACTGAGATAGCAAAAATAGTTCGTTTTATATATTTTCAATTTTATTCATAGCAAAACAAGCGTAATCAATCGAAAGAAAAGACCATCATGGTTTTGCTTGTTGTGGTCTAGGCGCTTCAAATTATTTCATACATTTTATTTCAAAAGTATAACTTTCTGTTCCACTTGAAGGAATTTATTCAAGAAATGTATGTCGTATAAACTTTGTTAAACACCCAACATAAAACTTAAATAAAACCCTGGGCTTCGGTAGCCGAGTGGTGTAAGTAGTCAAGAGAAAGAGTAGTCAAACTACTGTATGACTAGTCTGTCAACACTGATGGTGTGATTTCGAATATGGCACGTGACAGGTGCGTTCGACTCAATCTTAATTGACAAGAATTGTCAGTTTTCCAACCGAAGGTCGGTGGTTCTCTCCGGGCACGCCGGCTACCTCCACCAATAAAACTGACCGCCACGAAGTAGCGCAGTAGTGCTGAAACACCAAACAGTTAATAAATCAATAAATAAAACCCCAAATCTTAATTACGTTTCCGTTCATTTTTATTGCTTTTTAACACGTATTATTTTAAAATCAATTACTACAAATATAGGAACTAATTGTAATATTTTTATTGACTATTTTTTAAAACACTTCTTTTATCGAAACTTTCAACAAGTGCTATATTACAATACACCAAACGTCTCT
>JAASAO010000432.1:0-51027 GCA_017311375.1 Mytilus coruscus | reverse complement strand
TTATATACCTGTTAAGTTGAGTTTTGACTTACATGTATAAATATTAAGTGAATGGGAAGACAAACCCCTTTCATTGTTTTACATTTACGAACGACCAAACATTGCTCAGCGAATGAATATTTATTTCATACATACAAGATATATGCATTTCATATTTTACCATGGCAATGAGTTTCCTTGCCTACTACAATGAACGAAAGGTTTCTCCGGGTACTCCGTCTCCCTCCACCAATATTGTATAGCCAAGATTGATGAAACTGGCTTTAAACACTAAACACTAACAACAATTAAAATCATAGTCCTACGACAAGTGAAAGTGTTTTTTTTTTCCAAAGTCAAGAACAGTGATAAAATGTCAAACTAGAAAACTGTATCTTATCCTCTACAGGTATGTCGTTTTGGTTATTTGTGTCATTTGGGTGCTCCTTGACGTATATTTTCACAATATAATGTTGACTAAAAACGAAAGACAATATTTTTGCTTCTTGCATGACACCTTTTTCCAAACAGTATTTCATTGACTAAAGAATATTTACTCTATTTGAGTAGATCCCATAGGCAAGCATCGATTCAGATTCTTTCAACGTTCATTTTATATTAGTTTGTATTTGATTTAACTCATATTTAGAGGAACGTGAGGGCTTTAAAGGGTGGAATTACACCTCAATCTCAAAACTATATGTTTATGGCTCTCACCACTTTTAGAATGTTATATCGGTAAGAAAACAAGATGTTAAATATCAATCTAGTTATGTTTGAAGTTTGTCTACTGGTCTAGATAACATAATTTATGATGTAATAAAAATGATTCAAAATGTTAAAGCAATCTGAAATACTTAAACATTCTTTTAATAGTTATTGAGTTTTAAATTTAAGTTTTTTTGGAAAATACCTGTACCAAGTCAGAAATGTGACAGTTATTTTCCATTCGTTTCGTTGGTTGATATAGTCGAACGTGTGAAAAAATGTCTGAAATGAATCCCTGTGTGAGTCGTCTTATTGGATCTGACATCTATAAAGACATTGAGTAAAGGGGTTATAAAAACACTGTTATCGCATTTCTGCACATCGGGTACAAAAGATCTAAATAAACATAATTATCATAATCATTTAAAAAAAAATCATATAACATTGAACTTTGATAATTGATTTCGAATATAATTTCAGTTTCTGTATTTAAGACAAACCTACACGATGTGTTACCCTCGGTTTTAGTTTGTAACCCGAATTTGTTTTCTCTCAATCGATTTATGACTTTTGAACACCGGTATACTACTGTTGCCTTTATTTAGCGACTAATATAGTGGGGATGTATTCTCGTTACGCCCTAATCAGATCTCATCGGTGCTATGGAAAACGGACATCGAACAAACGGTTGGCTCGTGAATGTTATAAAATACTGTGTCAACGATTGTATAAATAAATGAATAAGATGTGATGTTAAATAACTGTGAGACCAAATGACCATGGGATGTAAGCAACTATAGGTCATCGTAGATTAAGCTATAACCAACCCCTGACATGACAAAATGTAAAACACATACAGATTGTGAAGGGGTAAAACATGCTTGAATGCCCAAACCTCACTATTTTAAAGAAAAAAACGCCAGTCAATCCTTAACTCAAGTAACATTCTCCAGTTATTCGCTGTCCACGTATACCATGGCCAGATAACAATAATAAGAAGTCAGTCGACATTTTCATTTCCAGTTCAAGTTCGTGGCATATGTACATGTATAAGCTTATCTTTCATTGTCTGTGTCACATTAAACCTTCCCAATTTTAAAATAGGATCATAATGGTTTGTGTTAAATGTATTTTACAATTTCTGACAGCGTATATGTTGTGTTCTAATGCAGCCTCGGATATGCTAGACACAAAAGAAACGGAGAACATTAGAATTCATAGAATTGAGGTGTTGTTGACGAATCAAAATGAACGTATTCGGACTTTGGAGAACATTGTTATTATCCAGAAAACAGAAATACAAAATTTACGAGGTGAAGTGTCAAAGCTGAAAATCAAAGATCGAATTCACGAGAGGAAACATTTACGCCTTGCAGACATTTTGGCTAGATCAGGCCAACAAATGGTGGTCACTACAGATGTACCCAGTGGCTATGCGAATGATTTGAAAATGTCGGAAATACAGAAACAATATGTAACAAAATGTAAGAGTAATTTATTATGTCAGAACGCATATCAATAGAAACTATGGTGTATATGACGTAAGGAAAGTAACCAAACGTCACAAAATATTAAAACATCTAGAGGTCAACATAAAGAGCTCTAATCATTAAACATGTGTTGTTACATTAATATTATTTCAGCTTCTAAAACGTTCACAGTCTAGTGAGAATAGATTTATCAGTCACGTTTTGAAAAATCTGAAAATAAACATAAAATATATTATAGGATTAAACACAATTTTTCTAGAGGATACTGATGTGTAAACTGGGGCGGTTAACTCCCAAACTGAATAAAAGTCCGAAGTGGTTTTTTTTTTGTATATTTTGTGAGTCTGCGACCCACATGACCCAGTTTACACATCAATAACCTCTAGAAAAAATGTGTTTAATCCTTATAATTCTTAACCTAAACATTTCAAAATTTTAATTAACAATTTTTTGTTCATTGGCTACTATTTACCATCGAATTCACAATTGACCTGTCGTAACTAAGGAGTTTGCCGCCATATTTGCTTTCTGAAATCCATAAATGCTCCATCAATGCAATATAATCTAAATTGAAATAGTAGCTACCTCTCTAAAACTTCCTTTTCATGAGATATTATCATATTATTCGAATTTGAAGCGTACATGTCACCGAATAACCTCAAGCTTGTGAGTATGTGTGTAGCTTTCACTCGTTTCATGTTTTGCCATGACGTTAATTCGCCAAGATCATTCATGAAATTTCGCTGAATATTATTTTATCTTTATTTTATAAAGTTTTCAAGCGTTAATGCTTTTTTTTTTTTTGGTTATGCATTAAATAGAAATAACATTCATGTATTTGTTTTTCAATCTCAATTTGCTTGGAAACCCTGGATCCCATGCATGTGTATCGCGCACAAAAAGACCACAGTGAAGGTTATGAAAGTAGTTTCGGCAACATGATTATCGAAGTGTAAACCTAGGGAAGAATAGCTAACGGACCAATCCGATTCAAGTATTTGTAGATATGCAAATCGTATAAGAATTATTAAAAGAAAACCGCCGACTAGGTTTCTGACTTGGGACTTGAGGAGGGATTTTGTATATCTCATTCCTTCCTCTTTATTCGTGATCGCGGTCAATCAGAAGTATAACAAAAGGCACATATAAGAACCTAACTGTAAGCAAGAAATACTGTACACAAAACAAGACTTAGTGACTGTGATCAGGATGGTTTATCTCTCTATAACATTTAAGAGGAATTTTCAAATTATTAAGGAAAACGTACGTCATCTTAAAAGTTAAGAGATATAGTTTATCTTTAATATTTTGTTTCTTACATTTTGAACCTCTTCTAGCAGGCATCAACTTTCTTGGCGTTTATTTGCAATTGTATTTTGTATGCACTCTTGAATGTGAAATTCTCCTAAGAGTATATTGGTTTGGATTTCTGTGACGTTACAATGCTATTTTGTTTCATTTTTATCTTTTCATCCACTGCAGGGAACATTTATATAGATCCTGTCATTCGTTGTACAAATAATCTGATGTAATAAAGAAGGATTAACATCGATGGAACTACATTCAACCCACCACATGATTATGGGTATACCCAACAAGTCTTGTCCCATTTAAAAATATTTCTGAAGGGTGTACATCTACTCTCATATATTGTTGTTATTTATCATTACATACAAAACAAGTGTTTTTCAACAAAAATACTCATTCAAGTTCTGCTTACCCTTCAGCAACACCTGAATACACCACAGGTTGGGTTCTTGTAGCTCAATCTTGTTTTCTTTATTGTGTTTTGTGAACTGTTATTTGTCTGATCGTGTTGTACGTTCTTTCTTTGACTTATAGTTTTAAATTGTCCCCTACTGTATTCTTACTACTTAAAATTATTTTGTAGACAACAAACGACTGCTAGAAGGTGGCATAATAACCACACCAGTTCCAACAATAAAACCTACTACGACAGCGTTCTATGCCTACAAGAGTCAGCATGAACCATCACCCAGTCCCCACCATACTCTTATATTCGACACAGTAGTAACGAATGAAAACAATGGCTACCACCCTTTTTCGGGAATATTTATTGTTCCGGTTAACGGAATATATGTATTTACTTTTAGTATTAGGGTGGATTGTCATAGTAACGGCCCATATGAAATTGTTAAAAATGCTGATGTAGTCGGAGTGGTCAATTCTGACCTACAACAGGTGTGCCTTCAAGATCATCTTGCAGGAACTGTCGTTATAACTGCCCAAAAAGGGGACGATGTCTTTGTAAGAACGCATATAGGAACACGTCACGGAATGATTGTTAGCGATGCAAATGGAAGATCGTCCTTCGCAGGATGGATGATTTCATCTTAAAAGAAAAAGCAGTTTAAATCATAATACATGTTTTAAAAATTTTAATGACTTTATGGAATTGATTTGAAAGGTTTCCGGCATGTTGTACAAATCAAGATAAACTGAAAAATATTAGAAATGAACAATGATATGTATCATGCTTGGTTTACATAATACATAAACATTATACTGGGAATTACCTACAAATATTGAAGAGTTAAACAGACCACTCCTATACTCGACTCTTTATAGACAATAAACGTAAAAAAAACAACAAACAACATATGGTACAGGCACAACATGAGGTGAAGCTTACCACTTTTGCCATGTTTACATGTACACAAAAAGAGCATGATATAATATAAGAATGTGGGATACATTTTTACCTTTTATGAATATGTTATCCATCAAAATGCAGATTTGTTGCTTAGTAGAAATTAAATCAAATCATACCAAAATAAAATTATTTCAATCAAAGTACCACAGGTGTCATTTACAAGCAAAAATACAATTTATTACGTATACACAATATAACAAAAAGACACAATACAGATACAGTATAAGGTCAATGTAAAGAAAATGTCAACTTTTTGTACGAGGATTAGAACTGGATCAGGGCGAGGCTTTACACTGCAGTTAGAAATGGCTACAATGATAGTTGTTAAAATGTAAATACAAAAAAACCAAAAAAAAAAAAAACCAACTTAATATCCATCCCATCAGAAGCCTTAAATTTTGAAGCTATATTTGGTAAATAAAGACGAAGTGTTCTAGCTACAGTTAAAATTAAACGCATTTACAGTTCAGGATAACACAAGAAATATTGTATCATACTGAATATAGTTAAATGAATAAATTTAATCAATTGCCTGATACATCCCAATGTTCTCAATCATGAATATGACAGCTGTTTTAAGGAAAGTCGCAACTCTTTTGATGAAATAAACACTTTGCCACCAATATTTCCAGTCAATAAACAAGGGAAACAATCCAATTATTAAAAATACCAGTAAACTCTGCCTATGGACAACTTGGACCACGGCAATACAGACCGCATGACTCAAAATCATGTCGTAAATAATAAAATGAGGAAAAAAATTAAATGGAAATACCAACATACCAATTTTTTTATTTAATGATATAACCTTAAACACTTACAAGTGAATAATTCGACCTCATTGAATCCGTATTCATGTGACCTCCGATTTAGCACCTCAGCTGGAGATTGGTTACGCATGTATTCAACTATTCAAAGGAAAATAATGTCAACATTGTGAAACAAGGAAGAACCGTTTGATTGACTGATTTGATCCACAAATAATCATACTTATAAGTTAAAAACGGTGATAAGCTTTTTAACCTACAATATGAAATCAAACAGACCTAGAAAAATCCAATTGGTCGCTATTTGTTTATATTTATATTTATGTTTATATTGGGTTTTATTACCGTCGGCAGTCTGCGGAGGTCATCTCGATGGTTAATTAGATGACGTCTAGACAAAAGTACATGCGAAATGTTGATACATGTTATCGAGCCCATGCATTGTTAGTTGTTTATTTTAGACTTTTTGTAAATATTAGAATTTGAATCAAATCGGTGAACATGCATTTGACAGCTAATGCACCTTTAAGATCTTTGTATGAGAATATTCTGCAATTTTAAGTGTTTATTTTCGCCATGCAATTGAAAATTACCACATTGTGGACCATCCAACGCGTTTTATGTATATTTGTTTGTGGTTTATCATATGTCAGCAAAAGGATTAA
Source organism: Mytilus coruscus (assembly GCA_017311375.1). Taxonomy (NCBI): domain Eukaryota; kingdom Metazoa; phylum Mollusca; class Bivalvia; order Mytilida; family Mytilidae; genus Mytilus; species Mytilus coruscus. The sequence continues at coordinate 44,744 of JAASAO010000432.1, read as the reverse complement.
GAACATAGGTCAGAAGATAATGAATACAAGTCCTGTTTTTTTTAAACCAGCATATTGCCTGGAAAAATATGATTTGAGCTTCTTTTCGCAAATGTAACTGACCTGAAATCGTTTATTCCTTTTTCCTGAACTTCTTTGATCAGCTTGCACTCATACGTAGTATATAATCATTTGGAATAGATATTAAACAATAAATATATTCGTATGTCATCAATTGTAAAAAATTACATGTTAATATAATAATGCGTTCTAAACGTCATGCGTCAGAAGCGCTTTTATAGATTTACTTACTTCAGGACCGCTCAAATCCGAATATTTGAAAGCCAATGATGTATAAGAACCGACACAATTGAAGAGATATATGACCAAAAGAACCTAAACAAATCTATAAGGATATTGTCGTACCGGTACTCCATTTTGGCGTTTCAATTGTTAGTGTTTGTTTAATTTTCGTGTGTTTAATTTTGGCACTTTCATTGGAGGCATCAAATAAACCAAAATAAAACTACAACCTTACGGTATAAGCAGGGTTACAGAAAAATCTAGATTTCATACAAAATTGATTTTGTGTGCAAGACATCGTTTGTCAAATTTTAGTGAATATTCAAAACGGAAAAATAATGCATTTAAGGAACAACCCTTTCATTTAATTTATAAAAGGGAGGGGTATGATATTTTGATGAAGAAAAAAGGGAAGAAAAATAAATAAGCTGTCGTAGCATTGGCCACACTATTCTAATATAACAACTTGCTGCCACACAATTTCAAAGAAAAAACAATATTACAAAACCAGGCATTGCATGATACTTTATAATTTGTCTAATACGGTAATTTTAGCATTTGAATGCATGCAGCGTTTACTTACAATCAAACTTGTGGGCGGGTATCCAATTGTGTGAACATAATACGTCAATTTGATTGGCTAAAATGAATTATAGATAAATATGTAGACAAGCCGAGGGTGATTTAAAATAGGCATTCTTTTAATAACTGTCGAATAGTACCGCACGAGTATGACTTTGACATGTTAGAGCATACAGTATCTGTTAAGTACGTTAAACATCACTAACCGACGTCGAACTGTTGAATACCAACAACCAGGAACCATTTTTCATCGAGTTGTGTAATCGCTCTGATGTGGATCAAAACGGAATTAATATTTTATGTGGATTGTTATTGATGACGGAATGATATTTTTTGGATCATATTTGTAGATAATACAAGGATTTGAAAAATTAATAGTCCTTGGTTTTAATATTAAATAACATGAATTATAAAACTTTCAAGAAGTCAAAAAAGTAGCCGAGGAAGAAACATAAACAAACCAGAACATTTCCTTTGGCCTTTTTTACTTTTCGCTTGTCGCTTATTGCAGCTGAACAAGTAGTAATAATAATTATAAGAGTAGGAATTTTCGTATTTAAAACACGATTGACGTGTTACCAGTGTTTTCAGTGATATGAGATAGCAGTCACTTCATGGAAATATTTGTATTATGTATTAAATAAATTTAATTAATCATGACTATACGCATATCATGTATAATCAAACGACACCATAGTTACAAAATCTTTAATTTTCAAAACTGCGAGCCGCTATTACCCAACAGCAATATGTACACTAAACAAGTATTTATACAGAAAACAAGGAATGAACTAAATGCAAATATAACTATAAATTTTCAGTTCATTTCAATAATATAAACGATTGCAAACAACAACCTTTCAAATCATTTGCACACCACATAAACGGTCTGGCATGTTAATGTTTCCTATATATTTACAAAGGTTTTGCATATATGCAAATTTCCATAATGCGGTTACCTTTGGATAGCTTAAAATTAATCACAAATGATGAGGATGCCTATTACTTTATGTTGGTTTGAAATATGCAAACACTTAAATATTTGCCTTATCGGGTCAATAGGTTCAAACATACGATGCCTAACCATATTTGCATATATATGCAAATGAAATACTGCTTATACCTAAAGAAATTTGAAAATTTAACTTTGACACAAAACCTGTAAAATTAAAACAAAATATCAATATTAAAGAAACATTTAGTGCTTGTAAAAATAAACGAAATATCAACTTTTAATTGATATTTTCTCAAGCTATAAATCATTTTAAAAAGTCATATTTGCATGCACTTAAAACATAAGCATTTACATACCATTGCAAATTTAACTATTTCCATACAATATCACACGCTAGCAAAATTTAGCGCATGGTCACGTTTAATAATGGTGTGGTTTTTGTATTTGTATTGAATTCAAAACGATTAATCAGAAAAGAGAATCGTACCGAGTTCATACAATTTACCCACGTTTTATATGATATGTAAAGGCGGCCGCGCCTACCTGCAACACCATGGATGTTTATGGGAAATATTAAGATTTATTGTCAACAAAGATAGCACAAACATATTTACAGCCTAGTAAAGTTTATCTAAATATGTGCCTTTATTTATGTTTATCATATATTTACATACGTATGTAAATCGACCTTTTCATGCAGTGATGGTACACAGATGTAGAAATTTCACAATAGGAAAATTGAGTCATCTCTTTCGTCGTACACGGTTTGAGCTAGGGTGTTTTACAAACTATGACATTACCCTTCTTAAAACAAAAGATGCTTGGTTCTACATTGAACTATTGCAATTTGATTTTATTTCTAGAATAATAATTTTGTAAAGAGAAGAGAAGCCACACGTCTGTAAACCATGAAATAAGATAGAGGATTTAGATTTATGCACTCTATAAGATCTCTGGAATTCAATTCATAAGTTTGAAAGAAATGATTTTCCTAAGAGTCATGTTTTGTGAAAATTGATAGTTTCACTCCGAGAGGCCGTTATCTATCACGATACTCCGAAAATTAAACCACATTTGTGCAAATGTCTCACCTTCGACACAACTCATCATGATATTTGTTAGATAACTTGACAGGAACAAAGAATGAATAAGACAAATATTTTGGATTGACTGCATAAAGTTCGATAAACAAACAGAAGAAGCGAAGAACTATATTTAAAAATAGTAACATCAAAGCTGTCAAATATGAAAGAATACAGCAAGCGCAGAGAAACGTTTTGAAATCCACACAACACGAGAAACAAAGTATGCCGATGCAATAGAATTGTCGGGAAAAGGATGACTCAAAATTCGTACGTGTATGGTGATAAGAACGAGTTCAATAACATGAAATTTAATTAGCATTGTAAAGCATGTTGAACCATACCTATCTTAATTGACGACACAATATTAGATAAATAAAAGATACCGAAGGGATAGTAAATCTCATAAGCCCAAAATGAACTGACAATGTCGTGGCAAATCGCTTTGATCGCTTTGGTCGAAAATAATGCTTTTTAAGATTGGGTCGATTTCATTAACAAAAAAAGTGCACTATTAATATTCAACGTATTTGACACTATAATATCATAAATGTTTTTTGTCAAATGATATGATATCTGTTAGTATCTTTTAGTTGAATAATATTATTTTTGAAAGTATTTAATATCTTAATTTTTATTTTGATGTTATCTTATAATTATATGGCATAACTTTTTCTTCGCTTTTTGTTTATATGCAACATTTTAGAACATTTTTATTCTCGTGTACATCAATATGAATGAAATTTGAAGTACAAATGTACATGATAAAACGGTTATAATATGTCAATTTGTAATATTCTACCCTTATCAACCCAAACCCATATTAACCCTCGGGCCTTCCTGGCAAAGCCTTTTTTATTTAGCCTTTGGTCATACAGCTCTTCATGCGTTCAGGTTTTATACATCCCTGGTTTTTAATGAAAAGAAATGATTTCAAAAGTCTTCTCAGTTGGAAAACATGCAACTTAATGTTAAGATAAGAGATACGAAAAAAAGAAGAAAGAAGTAATTCTTTAATCTATTGATAATTTAAATTATTTCACTCAAACATAAACATTTAAAAACCTTTGAACTAACAAAAATAACTGTAATTAAAAAGTAAAATCAACTATCAGTATCATGTATACTTTTTGTAGCTTTACACATTAATCACTATCTTATTTTTATTATTGTAAGATGAGTCCATGCACCGCCTTCTATTGTAACGCTATTATCAGCGTAAATCTTGTCATTCACCTGTAAATGTTGAGCTACCACTGATGTTCCGCTATACCAGGCATGGCCAGAGTGTTGTCCAATTTCTGCACATGAAACCCCAACTCCATTATTCCTGATACAGAAGTTGGCAGCTTCCTAAGATGCAACAGTAGCAGTACACCTTCTTTCTCGCAAACAAATTTTCTAGTGTTTTGAACGCAGATAGGTTTCTTATTCCTACGCTAAATTTTACATTACTGAATTGAATAACGCGTTCCGTTTTACTGAAGTCCATGCAAATAAGGCCACTGAAAAGTATGAAATAACGTGTTTGTATTAACAAGAAAATCAAGTACTTTGAACTTACTTTTAATAATTTATGCTATTCGTTGATAAGGTTGTTTAAACAGTTTTTATAATGTCTTACATTCTGTAATACCGATGAATAATGTGGATTTCGTAGAAAACGAAGCTGTCTAGATAACATATATAGTTTGTACTCTATCATTAATGACCGTAAGTTGTCACGTATTTCAACCTTTGCCTGTTTTATTGGCCTGAAGAAGGCGTTCGACAATGTAAATCAGGACTGTTTATGGTTTAAATAACAAACGTTTTGTGTAATAGGAAAACTCTTAAATGCGGTTAAGGATGTTTACTCCTCTTGTTTTTAATTTTGCCAGATATTCGGAATCCTCTGGTTTTATCCATGTAGTACCATTAAAAATTTGTCCCTAACCCTCCTTTTTTCATAATTTTGTTACATATAGTTTAAAAGCCATATTTGAAAATCTTATGAAATCCTTGATATTTTTATTGTTTATGAAAAAAAGGTGCCAATGTTAAATGCATGACAAATCTAGAGAGAATCATTTCCATAAATTTTCAATGGCATATATCTCGAAAACAAGCACACGGACCGTTCATTTTTCTGTTTTTTATTTCCTTCATTTATATACTATCAATTGATATCAGTCTTTTAAAAGCTTGTTATTTTGAAAAGAGTAGCGAACATCCTTGAATCTTTGTATGACAACACAACATGTACTGTACGTTTTATAACGTCTTTACGTAAATGTTTCCGGTTTCATGTGGAGTGAAGCAAGGCTGATTGATTTCTCCTACGCTTTTTGCTCTGTATATCAATGATTTAGCTACAGAAATCAAGTCTTTAAATAACGGTATTTATATTGATAGCATAATTGATGTGAATGGAAACAAGTTGATACTTTATCATGCCAAGAAATCCTCGCTACAAATTTCGGTGGACCTCCTACGGCACACATTAGTAGTTAAAGATTTGATTTCATTCAATAAATTAATTTGCGACCTGCGTGTACGTCTCGCTTAGAACACAGCCATATACCGAATGGTCAATATTAATCATCCATGCAATTTCCTCAATGGGATGTTTGTAGAATTTCAATGGAGGCAATCTCTTGGCATGGGAGAAAGGAAGAAAGACCATTCACAATGTGTCGTACATTTGTTTTCTCTCTTTGAATTAAATAAAAAATAAACCTTTCAAATGTAGAGTTCATAAGAAGGAAATATTCCTGTGGAACACCCCTTTTTTTGTGCTCTTTTATCAACCCTCCAATCTAATTAAAATTAAAACCTTGTTTTCTAACCGATCTATTCATGTACCGGACCGGTAACTTTCTTTATTTAATAAGAAAATCTACAGTGTCGTTATACACATGCATGTTGACTGCTTGGAGTCCCCACCGAAAAGAAAGAAATAGCCTAACTCCAAGATACTATATTCCTGCATGACGTGATTTTAACCACGTTGAGCTTAAATTAGAATAAATACCAAATATGGAAAGTGAATCTACAATTCAAAACATAAAGTTCGAAGGCACAAAGAAGAAAAGAAGGTTATTTTGGCAAACGGTGCCGGGGTAATCCTTTCTGTGTTCAAAATATACATGAAATATTTGCCACTGCCCTTGTATCGGTTCTATGAATTTTTCCCTGAGTTTTCTATCTGTTACATGCCAAGAAATCCTCGCTACAAATTGCGGTGGACCTCCTACGGCACCCATTAGTAGTTAAAGATCTGATTTCATTCAATAAATTAATTTACGACCTGCGTGTACGTCTTGCTTAGAACACAGCCATATACCGAATGGTCAATATTAATCATCCATGCAATTTGCTCTATGGGATGTTTGCAGAATTTCAATGGAGGCAATTTCTTGGCATGTAGACGTTACAAGAAGGACCTTCATCCTAAACACTATGTTATTAACTCTATTACATTTACAATGACTTTGAGGTTTTACTTTAGTTTGTTTCACAGAGCTATTTTCCGTAGAAGTCAAAGTTATATTTTATTTATTTATTTATTTTTTATTTTATTCTATTCATATTTTATTTTAAGTGAGAGGCTATTTCAAAACAAGATTATTTCATTTTATTTGACTTTTATTTGCGTATACAATTTTGGTCGTTTACACATTTGTTTGAAGCAAATCACACCGAAATGATATGAACATCCAACCAAAATCTCTGTTTGTCAATGCATATAATACAAGATCGTCCTGAATATGCATGAATATTTCCCACTGGACGTTTGACAGCTTAAGACAATCAATTAATAGTACGGGTTCATATATCATAAAACTATCTGGAGACGCAACACTTTCATTTATTTTGTGATTACCAAGTCTTATTTTATAAATTTTGCGTGTCCAACTTGTAGTTTGATCTTGATATTCCATGTACTAAGGTATTGTAAGTGTTATTACGTCATAAATGCATTCCTAAAGCTTAAAAGTACGGGTTTTTGTAATTCTTTTGTAATGCAACGCTCCCATTTATTTTCTAAGTTATCAGCTTTTATCAAAATCAAGGCAATTTCAAAATGACTTTTACTAATCTAAAATTAACCTCAACCTTCAATCATGGAAGGCTACATTTTACTTAATTTTCGATAGTTATTAATGAGAGGAAAGATGAGGCCACGTTTAAAAGCCCAAATTTTGATAAAATATAATAAAAATGTATTAAATAATTTCCTCAAAATTCACAAAACATACGTCTGTACGGCAATATGATGTTGGAACTGATAAATTTTAAACACCTCTTTCTGCACTACTTTAGTGGGAAATCTGAAGATTTTTAGTTTAAAATGTTTTACATATATTTCAAAATAGACTCGTTTTTGACGATGTCTTAACTGTAAGGTCAAACGAACAACTATTTTCGATAATTATTATCATACGTAAAGTTAATTCAAAATTGAAAACGCAAAATGAGTGTTCATTAACACGATCTTTATTAAAAAATCTTTTAAGAGTTAGACAGATCAGATAGACATACCGCAAAATGCCACTGATGGTTATTTTAATGATCGATATTCTAATTTTAAATCTTCGAAAAGAACATTGTCTTATTAAAATTGTGGTATATGATGTAGTGTTCTCCGTGAGTTTATTAATAGACAACTTTCGAGTTCATTGCATTTCCGTCGAAATCTTTGGTTTGAGTGAACATCATTCATGCGTTTAGGGGCATCATCACTTCCGTTCCTATGTTGAGCGAGTGGTTATAAAAATATAATGCATAAATCTCTCGGCAAATTAAATTCGTATAATTGATATTCAGCACTGCTGTCATTAGGGAATTGTGATTAAGTACTTACGGAACAATATTATTTCTAGTTTATCCTGCATAATGACGACCACAAAGACGCTTGATGAACGTTAATAGAGCAGGGATACAGGCGATCCCTCCATCTGGCAAATGACGTCACAAAGGCGCACAAAATTGACGAAATTTACCGGTGAAGGACATAACTCGAAAGTGGTCTGTCGTTTCTAATTGAATTGTGCTTCATTAGTGATCGTGATGGAACGAGAACAGGTAGAGCAAGTCAGTCGAAATAGATTGAAATTCGTTCACTATTTCCTTGGGAATGAGATGCTAAAATATAATTACAACCTCTGATATCTGTTTTAAGACTTTTAGTCACGCATTTCAACTATTTGTTAATAGCTACATTCTTAGTCACTCCTTCTTAAAGTCGGATCTCAAACAAGTTGACAGATTACTCAAGATTTGTGCTGCGCTACAATCGACTTCATATTATTTTCTTTAACAACTGATTGGAAAGTTACACCCTGGTTTAAAACATCGATCAACGTAATTATAATTACATTACATATATGTTTCATCAGAATCCGTGATTTTGACTGGCGGACAACAATCACGAGGCACTTCAATATCGTATTTTATCCCGTATAAAATACAACAGCTATGACCACACGTGCTATCCGCGACAATGTTAATATAATGCATTGAAAAACAAACGAAAATCTTGATTTAATAAAAGGCGAACGAAAATCTTGATTTAATAAAAGGCGAACGAAAATCTTGATTTAATAAAAGCTACATTTCACGATTGTTGCATTAAAATGTAATTATTAGAATTGAATGATTCTTTTATTATTTTATAATTTCATAGGGATGTAAAGCACTGATCGTGCGCACAGCTTTAACATGAACAACGTGCTTCGGTCAACGATTCTTAGTCCCAATAAAATAAAAAAGAAGCATTCCATTCTCAAATATTATACTTTTGCTCACTCTTTATCACGGCTAGAGACTGTTAGATGAAGTGATGCTATATTGGTCCTTGTTGTATCGCAATTTGAAAGCGCGTCCAGTTCAATCATTTACGGACAAAAAGATTTCGTGTTCCTGAGATAATTATATATATTAGTAACAAAAGTACAACCACGTCCGCATGATTTATAATCAGATGAAGAACCGTCAATGATATTTTTTTTGCAAATTAATCGCTTTTGAAAATAAGATTTGAACTTCTTGACCATCATCATCGTAAAACAAATATTTGATTTAATTTACCTCGTTCGCTATTTTCCGATATTATGTTTTGCATCGAAACTGCTTTGGTTTGCAATTCATGAATGGTGGAATTGTAACTGGTCTGGAAACTTGTCAGCTGGTTACCTAAACTTTGCTTCATATCGTTCATCGTCATCGTTTGGTTGTGTTCCAGTTGGAGAATAAGATTATGCGTACTGGTTTCCATTCCAATGTATTTTGTCTGTATTGATATGGACACTTTTGTAAAGCACTAAATTCCTGTAACAGTTTAATAGTTCCTAGCTTTTGGAGCTCTTCAAATTTAATGTCTTGTTTGGAAGAATTGTTTTCAAAGATAACAGTTCATTTTTACTACTATATTTTGAAGTTTCATTTGTTCATTTTCTTTCTGAACGTTGGTTAATTTCTGCTCTAGAGCAAGATATTTCTCCATAGATACGCAGTCATTGTTTGTTTCATTTTGTTTGTCAACCTCAGACAATTTTGTCTCCAAGAGTACGAATTTGTTCTTTAACTGAAAAGTCAAGAACGCAATGGTTTTATCCGTATCTCGACGTCATCTATATTCTGCTGAAGCAATTTTTCGTTTGTAGGAAATCCGTCTCCGTTAGGAATTGAGTATTGCTGCCGTTTGTTTCCCACCGTTTGTCGGTCCATCTACAAGGAAGCCATGCACATTTTGGTTTAACGAGAAGAGCAAGAAACATTAAACCTGCTGATTTCATCGTTATAACACAAATAAAAACTTGCAAAGGAGAGATTCAATCGAGAACATTTTCTTTCATTTAACCATTATCACAATATAGGTTTTGTTTATTTAGATGATTATAGGTTTCAAAGTCAACTGTTTTAATTGTTCAATCTAAATATAAACAACTTATACATAGATATAACAGATCTATCATACGAACAAATAATAAAAGGAGACACGTACGCATACGTTACATGCTATGGGCCAATCATTATTGCAAATATGAATTTTTACAAATAGTTTAAATTGGTTATTTTTTTTTTTCAAGTATTGTAAATCATCAAATCAGAATACCAGCCTTCCGAACGTGTCTGGTAGGTATGCTTCGAAATACACAAATTCTGCATTTTCCTTTTAAATCGATTTTTATCACCTGGCTAACGCTAGGTATAAAATGTTGAGAATGAAAGTAATATTTCGATTCTAAAAGGAATATTGGATATATGTGCTTTGCTTCTCTCCGATTTGTTTCTTCCCAATAAGGAAGATACAAGTACTCAATTGCACTACATAGTTAATGCTCCCGTTTTGATGAATCCATTTAGATGACCATGTTCACTGCACATATATTACACTATAAGTATACAGTCTTCCAATTTTCTTGGGAAACAAATTTGACGTCACACAACAAATATCTTCACATCGGAATGTACTATGACGCGTTTTCTCCCTGGTCAACCAGGATAGTTCATTCATAAAACGGAAATTGGAAACTCGTCTTTTGAACGAAATAATATACAAAAGATAATGTTAGGTCTGCTTCTTTAACCAAAATTTAAAAAGGCCTGTAGATGTTCGAATGAATCTAACCGACAAAAGGGATTTTAATTTTCGCATTCTTAACAGTTCATTTTAATGTCTCTTACATTCTCTAACAGGGAGTATATATGTATACCGCAATTCAAATGATATTACAGACTTTTGTTTCGTTTGAGGTTGTCGCGAAAGAGTATCTTTCCTACGAGAAAGCCATTGAAGCTTTGAATGGTAAATTTAAAGTACTTTCCATGAGGGCTATTTAAAAAAATGATGCCAAAGTGTGACAACATGGTAAAAATTAAGTCATTGCAAATCTATTATGTATCATTCTATTTTAATCCAGAGACATTGAAGTTTACAAAACTACCACTGGTTAATAGAAAAAATCAAAACAAAAATTTAACAACATTTTACTCATAAGAATTCATCAACTTTTCAAAGGAAACAGCAACATACTATTATCAACTTACAAGCATAAATAAGTAAAATATATCAATGTAATTTTTCTGTTTGTTGAATTAAAGGTAATAGTTGATTTTCCTGCCATTTTTCTCTTATATACAGGGATTTTTTTTTAATATGTAAATTTCACCAATTTTCAGTGTATTCTTTAATATCTAATAACAAAAGTTTTTATATCTTTTTCAAAAGCTTAAACTTTATATAAAATTTATAAGAAATCAAACATATATGATCTCATTACATCCTCTGAAAATTTTGCACCAATTGCTTCAGTTAATTCTAAGCTTTCTTCATTTAAAAATACATACATATGTTTTGATCCTTTTGTTACACTCCTGACATATTTTATCAGTAACTATAAGACTGTTTTAAAATGGAATGTATAGAAAATCAGTAGTGATACTTATTTTAAATTTACAATCTCACAAAAGATAAACCTTTTAGACACTTGATTGCACTTTTTAAATTTCTGAACAAAGAGCTACCTTTAAAATGTTTAATGTGAATTACACTTTAATCTTTTAAGAATCTTAGGTAAAAGTGTCCAGAAAAATCAATTTGCAAGAGAGATTGACTACTCTCCGATTTACTCTTTACATTGTAAAGATGTTACAATCATTGTAATCAGGAATTATGTCAAATTTTGCTTTAGATAAGCTACATCAGAAACTTGTCAGGAGTGTAACAAATGTTACACTCCTGACCAGAATTCATTGCTACCATATTTTAAACTAAAACTGACATGAAATCATGTTGGAGTCTTTATATTAAACATATCATTTTAGTGCACATTAAGAAAGGGTTTTAAAATTTTATATATTTCTTACATATTTACGAATTTTTCAAATGGTCTGTATAAAAAAAAAGACTTTCCTTTAAGCCTTGGTCAGTCTCTTGTTTTATACTATATATATGCTATTTTTATGTCAGATAATGTATTATGATAAGTTAGTTTTTACTTCCAAAGATAGTAGCAGTATGTGCTCTGTATACAAAATACTGTCCATAATTGTACCCAAAAATGTCAGGAGTGTAACGCTTTTAGTGCGACATTTATGTTATTTTTTATAGAAACAATGTTGTTATTGTTAGTTTTTTTTTCTTGAATTTGAGTGTGAACACCACCTGTTGCAGATCATCAGTAACAAGCATGCCATTATCATGGCCTTCATTGCTTTTGTATGCTCAATACTTGTACGTCAGGAGTGTAACACATTTAAACTAGCTAGTTCAATTGCAATTTAAGTTCAAAATTTCAAAAGTAATAATGTAGACTTGTCTTCTGTGTTAAGCGGAGGTGCAGTAATGTCATTTTTAATAATTATTAGCTTGTTTTCTTCCCAATAACTTACCTTTGCTAATAAGATTAAAAAAGGCTTTTTGTGTTACACTCCTGACATAGAAGTATTGAGCATACAAAGGCAATGAAGGCCATAATAATGGCATGTTTGTTACTGATGATCTGCAACTAGTGGTGCTCACTGAAATTCAAGAAAAAGAACAACTATAACAACATTGTTTCTGAAAAAAATAACATCTAAACTCAATTGTTACACTCCTGACAAACTTGTGTAGTCTTCTTATTGTAATCATAGTATTCCAGTAGTAGAACTTCAGGGTCATCTGGATGCACCTGTGCCAAGCTATGATACTAAACAACAAATACAAAACATGCAAGATGTGCATAAACATGTTATTTCACCTACAAAGACATTTTCTGGCAACATATTGACTTTTACTAACATTTTATTTTTTGCACACACTTATGAACAGTTACGGTCGCCATGATGCATTGGACGAATTTTATGGAATATATATGATTGAAGTGTCAAAATTTATCTGAAGTTTTTAAAATTAATTTTGACAATATTAATCATATGTTAATTTATTTTTTGACATGAATAATGAATTAAGTTACTTTAACTCTGGCTCTGATAATCTGCAAGCATATTTTTTCATAATTTTGCAGAAGAAATGTCTCCATTTTGACATTCTTTTCCAAAATTAATTGATACTGGTAAAATTCCAACTGATTGGAAGCCGGCTAATGTTGTACCCATATTTAAAAAGGTGACACCGCATAACGCTATTAATTATAGACCAGTTTCATTAACTGCAATATGTTGTAAAATTTTGGAACATATTTTAACAAGCAACATCAGAAAACATCTTACAAATAATAATATATTAAATGACAGTCAACATGGGTTTAGGAGTAAAAGGTCTTGCGAGACCCAACTCATTATCAGTATACAAGACCTAGCAAAATCATTGGCAAATGGTAATCAAATAGATGTTATACTTTTAGATTTATCTAAAGCATTTGATAAAGTCTCCCATCAAAGATTAGCTCAAAATTAGATTTTACGGTATTAGGAATCAAAACTTAAAGACAGAACTGTCTCCATTTTGACATTCTTTTCCAAAATCAATTGATACTGGTACAATTCAACTGATTGGAAGCAGGTTAATGTTGTACCCATATTTAAAAAGGTGACAAGCATAACGCTAATTATAGACCATTAATCAAGATAAATGGATAAATGAATAAATGTTTTTTAGCTGACAGGCAACAGCAGGTACTCTTAAATGGTGTTAAATCTTCTAAATTAGCTGTTGACTCTGGTGTCCCTCAGGAAACAGTATTAGGCCCAACATTATTTTTGCTATTTATTAATGACTTACCAGAACATGTAACTTGCAATGCAAAACTTTTGCAGATGACTGCTTATTGTATAGAAATGTAAATGTAAATAATAATTCTGATGCACAATTACTTCAAAAAATTTATCTTGTTTAGTACAATGGGAAGAGGACTGGCAAATGAATTTTAATCCTGAAAATTGTTACGTAATACATATCTCTAAAAAACATAACCCTTCCGCTTTTGATTACATTGCACAATCATGTAAAAAGACAGTAAATATTTAGGCGTAACTATAAGCCATGATCTTGACTGGGGAACACACATAAACAATATTATCAGTAAGGCAGTAGAAACTTAAAACCTGCACACGTAAGGTTAAAAACTTACGTACAACTGTTCGTCCAGTCGTCGAATACACTTCCCTGTATGGGATCCATACAAAAGCAACACATCACTCAGGTTGAGCAGATACAGCATAAGGCAGCCAGATTTGTCTATAACGATTATAAAGACAGAACACCTGGAGCAGTCTCCAACTTGATAAATTCTTTGGAATGGGAAAGTTTACAAATTAGAAGAAAAAAGGCTAGATTAACTATGCAAAATCTGATAGACGTTCTAGGGGAAACATAAATTTAGGCAAATAGCAACCAATAAAGATTTCTACAAATTTCCATTCTACCCTCACACTATTTCTGATTGGAATTCACTACCTGAAGCAATAGGTATGTCTGACACCCTGGAATCCTTCAAAAGTGGCATATCCACTCTAACATTTGAAGGACCCACAACAACTTATTAAACTACCAAGCCACTGTACATAATGTATATATGTTATTGTAAACTATTTTTCTTTATTATATTAATTTTAATTAAGTCCATATGTACATAGCACACAAGTTCCGGGAAGTTTTACACTCCTACCTAGGAGTCTACTCCCGTATTTGGAAGAAGAAGAACTCACAAGTTAAAACTAAAGTAAAACCGTTTTACATGGTCATTACTAACGATTTTACCTTACGAAAAAAAATCATTATGTCGACTTTTGAAACTTTGAACCTTCTTTTGTATTTTGTATTTCATTTTGGTGCTAAATTTGGTTATGGAAAAATTTAAATTTCTTAAATATTTCAAATTATTTTAGTTATTTACTGTGTTCATGCACCGATTCATACAATTTTACAATACCAGAATAGATGATACGTGCTGTCTCGCTATTTGAATGTTGGACATAAGACAAGTTTGATTGATATTTTGGTTGCTTAATGTCCAGTTGCAAATATTTCATGCATGTTAATGACGAAAACAAACTAAAACAAATACAATAGCTAGGTCCTGTAATAAAAGCTGCCCGGATGAATGTCGGGGAATTAATTTCGGACTTCCACTGAAAAATGAGTGTATATTAGATAGGGACAGAAATTTCGCCTTGCATCAAGCCACCGTCGGAATCCTCAAAGAGTTGCAAATGTTCTTAACGTGCAGAGTGCGTGGCACTCTCTCTACACAAGGTATCTTATTTAACGTTCACATTCTGACTGAATGTGACTGCGTACTGTACATCCCCGCTCAGCCAAACGGACGCCCCATTTAACCATAGTTTTACTGCCGGTCAGAAGTAGGCTAAATTGACCATATTTCTATTCTTCAGTCGTCCTTGGTGGGGATAAGATTAGAGAACAACACGTATTGCAGACTGGTACTTTAAGATCGTATAAATAGGAACAAGAACCGAACCGAATTAGGTGAAAAAGTTAAAATTAAAAGAAATAAAAAAAAAAACTAATCTCAACACCGATAAATAAAATGTATGACCCAAATGCCTATGGTTTCACTTACGAACGAAAAGGTTAACATGATAAAGAAGCTCTGAATGACGCTAGTGAAGGCAAGATAATAGATACACTTCTTTTCAGACAACATGTCATAGATAAAGGATTTTAGTTTGTAACTTGAGACAGTTTTGGGTCGGAGAAGGAACTATGTGTTCCTGCGGAGAAAGTTAAAACATATTCGAAAAATACCTATATGGTATTAATACCCGTTTATAAGTAAACGAGTATATACTCATTTGGTCATGACCATACGCGTTTGGTCCAAATACTAATATGGTCCGAAACATATATGCTTATCAACTGCTGGACTAGGTGGTATAAACATTTAATTTTTCTTGCATAAACATAAACTTCTTTTAGAATTTAATACCAGTAAACAATGATAAGCTTAGTACAGTAGCAGAGCTGATAAAAATATAAAAGTAAACTATCTAACAAAATATAATTAACCCCAAATTTGAGCATATTTTTCGATAACACAAATAACGTGTTTCACACAAAAAAAACCGCACAGTACAACCGATAATGGCATTCATATTCAACATGTATATATAAAAGTCATGAACAGCTTTCACGGTATACCCGTATGGACAATTATAAAATTGGGGTTTCATTTCTCAGCGTGAATATGGAGGAACGTGCACAAATTGAAATATCAAGAATTTTGATATACGAATTTTATCAATCTAAATCTATTAGTATATTATTTTTACTAAATAACATATAATTGTTAATATAGGGACTTGTCTTGTTTAATTGATTGTTAACTTAACTTTACATGCATGGCAAATATTGCATGGATATACAGGACAAGAAGAAATTAACCTGACATATCGGTAAGTTCTGTAAAGCTGGTGCACTGGGGTAAAGGGGTTAAGCTGCCACATGGGTGGGTGTGATTGATAGGACAGAAATGGTGTCTTGCAAAGGGCATCGTATAGTTGCTGAAAGTGTTCTTTAATGTGCAAGAGAGCCTGGTATATTCCTATATTAGACATTGGATTAACTCGCTATTCCGACCAGATGTGGCTACGTACTTTTACAAACAGCTAAACGTACGTCTTTTTCAATATTATTTAACGAAAATAAAGGGTATTTCCTTCCAAAATGTAGGAAATCATT
The DNA here is from genome assembly GCA_017311375.1 of Mytilus coruscus. NCBI lineage: Eukaryota > Metazoa > Mollusca > Bivalvia > Mytilida > Mytilidae > Mytilus > Mytilus coruscus. The sequence continues at coordinate 28,213 of JAASAO010000432.1, read as the reverse complement.
TAAAATCTAACAGGTTGAGGGTGTTGATATTTGAATTTTATATAATTAAATCATTAAAATTTTACCGTTATCGTTTTCTTGTTTAACTTGGTATCTTCAATTGAATATTTTCTTGGTTTACTTATACACGTTTGCTTATTTAAATTTATGTAATTCATATTATAGTCGTTATATTGGATTTTCTTTCAGTATTTTTACTTACTCCTGTATTACGTCTGTCTCAAACGGATTTTACCGTATTTTGCAGTAATTGCGAGAACAAACAAACAACTTCATAACAAATGAACTTACATTCCAGTCAATACATTTGAAAAAAAAGCGAAAGATATCAGAGGGACATTCAAACTCATAAGTCGAAAATAAACCGACAACGACATGGCAGAAAAGGAAAAGACCAAAAGACAAAAAACAGTACACAACACACAACATAGAAAACTAAAGACTGAGCAACACGAACCCTTCAAAAACCGGGGTGATCACAAGAACCCCGGAAGGGTATGAAGATCCTTGAAGTTTTAGGTAAGCAAGATTCAGCTCTTCGTTGATAATCAGCAAATACATAGGATAATACATTATACATGTATCTTTGTAACCTTCTTATAATCGGTCAAACAAACGCATAAGTTTGAATTATCAATACGTTTTCTTTTCTTTTCAAATTCACCTTCAGTTAGAACCTTTACCAGAACTATATCGTGTGATATATTCCATGGACAAAATGAAAATATAGTTACTACAACCCACTTCTAATTCTAGACAATGTCTTAATACTGTGATTGCAAGTTTGTCCATCACGATTGACATTTATTTCAGTACTTTCAAATAAAAAAGATGAAAGTAATTCAGTGTTTGTCGATCAGTCATTACATCATCTCAACTTTCCAAAGTTGAAGTCTCAAATTTTCCTGTCTTTTTCAAGCAAATATCACAGAATTTGCGCTGAAATTGAACTGAAGGATTCAATTATAACATAAAACTATAATTATCTTTGTTTTATTTATTTCTGACCGGCGGGGTATCATTTGGTCCATTACTTTAGACATCTCAAATTCCCATTTCGAGTAAATTTGAAGATTTAGCGAAATATTCCCTACAGAGTAAAAGTACTATATATTTAGAAGCCATTGCTGAAAAAGGAATAGATTTAAAGGTTGCACCTCCATGGGTACATAGACATTAGCCGATTTTGTTTACGATCGTACCCAATGAACTTTATTCCAAAATTTTTGCGCACAGGTTCAGTACACCTGCTAGTGGATTATCACTCCCGAGCGAACTATCATTCCTGGAGGCAGTGCGTCGGCATTGTCATGATTTAGATTTTGATTGTGAATTTCCAGTTCCGAAATCTTTATTATGTCAAACACTACTGAAATCAATCAATATAAAATATTGGAGAGTTTTAAATGCGTATACTATTTTTAAATTTTGCGCTTTAATTAATAATACTTTATTGAGACCGAGGCCAAAGTTTTTTTTTCTGAACACAATTAGACAACATTCTTCAAGAGATAACATTTTAAGACAAGTATACAAGATAATCAGTAATTTGAACCTTAATATTTCATAACCACCAGTTTGAAATGGATCACGTTGATTTCAAAATGAATTTAGTGATATTCTTGTTGGCTGTTGCGGGTTCTTACGCAATTCCAGGTAAGAGGTTTGGAGACGGAATTCGGATAACTCTAGACTTGAAAAATTGAAGGGTTATTGATGGAACAAAATGAACGCATTCAAAATTTGAGGAAATCGTTTCAAGTCAGAAAATTGAAATTCATGACTTAAAGGACGAAATGACAAAGCTAAAAGCAGAAAACAATTTCGTGTTAAGAAACTCTCAACTCTTATGGACATTCTATCAAAAGCACAAAGAGCCGTACCAATTGAAAACAATGGATATATCGGTGAATATACGACGACAATACTAAAGAAAGATGTACCCATCGTAGGTACTCAGGGTTTTAGTTGATCAGTTAGAAATATGGTGGCGAATGAAAAATATTGAATTTTAGCACTGCCCCCAATGCATAATTTTAGTGCTGTATAAACAATCCTTCATAAATACGTGTGATAGGCATTATTGTAAGTGTCAGTTGAAACTTATGTTTGTAACCCATGCGTAGCACAACTTCGTTTTCAAAGAGTTTTAAAATATCGGACATATTTTTCATCAATGTGAATCCTATTTCAATGAAAATCACCAATTACTCAGAGGGTTAAGAATTATATCTATTTTTTTTACATTTTCACTTAGATCCTTAATTTGATAGCAAGTTCACTCACATAAACCTTGTCTCTTGCTTTTACGAATTTTCAATTGTTTTTTTTTTTTTTTATTTCAAACGAGGTCTTAACGTATAAACATTCTTTTACATTTCATTTAACATCCTCTTAATTCGTTAAAATTTAACGCGTTTGGTGGTTTTTGTTTGCAATGTTGCTAATGATAAGCAATAAATTTTGTGTTTTACATGACACATGTTAAACTGAAAGATTTCATAAAGTAAGTCACGATGGTATATTTTTCTTAACGATTTTCAATAGTGCCTTTCAATATTAACTTTGTGTCAAAATTTTAAGGAAAAACCAAAGACAGATCTTTTCTGTATCGGATGCCCTAAATGTATCTTGAACTATTGGAGGAGTGTCCCATAGTGTTCATTATAGCTGCTTATGAATGCACGAGATTTACAGGACCCTACAATGTCCATTCTTACCTGAAAATGGCTACTTCTTCAGAGGTGGCTTTGCTTTTACAATCCATATTGTTTCAAGCATTTTTAATTTGGTTCCTTCAGTCACTGATTGTTTGTTTTGTATTTTAATAACCGTTCCTTTTCATCACTGTCGTCACCTGTTGTGAATCATGATCTTTGTCGTAGAAATATTTAGGAGCAAAATAAATCAAAATATAAAAAGCTCTTTATCAAAGTTCAATGTAATTTAGTGGTGGTATGTTTATTTTCTCATACTCTATACTTTCACTGATAATTTGTATTTTGCCGACTATCGACTTCTTGATGTTGGCATACTGTGGATTCATTTATTTTGTGGGTATCAATTTTTGTGGATTGAGGAAAACCTTCATTTTCGTGGAGATTTGATTTCGTGGTTTTACGAATCTCTTCATACAAAGCCCATAGAAAATTTGTAATTCGTTGAATATTTGAATTCGTGGTTCACTTGTAACCACGAAACCCACGAAAATTGGTATCCAACGAATAATAATGAATCCACAGTAGTTACCATAGCAGTACCAACACAAACGCCTACTGCGACAGCTTTCAAAACCTATATGAATCACGATGAAGTATTGCCAAGCACTCACCATACTATCATTTTCTATATCGTTATTACGAATGAGAACAATGGCTGTCATCCATATTCAGGAATTTTATAGTTCGAGTAAGCGGAGTTTATGTTTTCACATTCAGTATAAGAGTGGATTGTCATGGTCAGGGTGCATTTGAAATTGTAAAAATTCTGAATTAGTCGGCGTTGTGAATGCCGAGATGCATTTGGCATGTTTCCAGGACAACATTGCGGCGACGATCGTTATTACTGCCAGTAAAGGAGACGACGTCTATGTTAGAACACATTCAGTATTACATTGTACAGGAGACATAGTAAGCGATGAAAATGGAAGATCCTCCTTTTGCTGGATGGCTGATTTCATCCTAAAATAGGAAAACCGTCGATTTATGTAATAAATATTGAACTTGATGTTTGATTTCTCTCACTCTAGAAGTAACATGTGGATCTAAAGTTACAGAAAATAGTTTCAGCGTTAAGCTATTGAAATCAAATTGGATGCTAGAATACATGTCACATAAACCCCATAAGAGTATTGAAACTCGTGTTATAAGAATACAAACGATCGAATACATGTAATTACAAATTTACCGAGGTCCCAATATTAATTGACACTGTATACATTGATCGCTGTAATTCGAAAAAAAATTCATATAGAACCAACATTAATTTAAAATGACGCATGAGACAGGCACATATAGAAGTGGCGTAGTTAAACTTTTGTAGTACTCAATCCTCCCATTTTGATTAAAACTCCAGTCAACCCTTTTCTTGATTATCATTTTCTGTCTGCCCATGCCAGATAAAGATAATATGATCTCAGTCAACATATATATTCGGTGCAAGTTCATGGCATATGTACATGTACAAGTTTATCTTTCGTAGTCTGTGACATACTAAACTCACACAGCTCTAAACTAAGATCATAATGGTTCGTGTAAAATGTATTCCACAATTTCTGACAGCGTATAGTTTTCAAATGCAGCCTCAGATATGACAGACACCAAAAGACTGAGAACTCTAGAAGTGATATAATTAAGGTGTTGTTAATTTGAACTTTCCAATTGTGATCTTTCCATTTCTATGGTCGGTGGTTTTCTCCGGATACTCCGGCTTCCTCCACCCATAAAACTGACCGCCACGAAATAGTCCAAGTGGCGCTTAAAAGTGGCGTTAAAACACCAACAATCAATCAATCAATCTATCTTTGGTTCTTACTGTTAGTTATATGATCACTGATAGATGATTAATTTGCCATTAGCATTTGAACTTTAATCAACAAAATTGCCTACCTTTTTGCAGAAATCCTTTTAATAATTCCAATAATTATAACTGCCTGATTGATTGTTGCTTGCTTTACCATGTTGAAGTCCAGTGGTTAATTATTTTGATTTTGCTAATGCCATTATGAATATTCATTGACATACCTCATGTACATCAACCCCATATCTAACCTTTTCCAATGCAAGTATCAATTTGTCCAAAATGGAAGTTTACCAAAAAAGTACTTTTCAATGACAGTCAAAATATCTCCCTTATTCTCACTTTGCAGAACTTACGCATAGGTTTGATTGTTCATTTGTTTGTTTCTAAAAATGAAACATTTGCCACTGGCCGTTTAGCAATTCACAATCAATCAAACAACATTAACTGTACATCTTGAAAAATATACAAAATATAAATTGTACATCAGAAGAAATAAACAAAGTATAAATTGTACATCAGGAGAAATAAACAAAGTATAAATTGTACATCAGGTTTAGTGCATAAAGGTTAGATTGTACAAGTTACTGTGTAGATAATATGGTATTATTGCAATATTGTAGAAATGATCTCATTCATTCCTCATTAATTTGTATTTATTTATTCGTTACCGTGGGTGTTTTAATAGCTTATCATTTATATTTATTTTGCATCACCTCATTATCTGAAATCATTGATTTTCATTTAAAATTGAATTATGCCAAACATTTTAATTTGTATCTTTCTAAAAGTTTGGAAAACTTGTATTCAAGGGCTATATGGATGTGTTTTGAGCGATTGTATTTAAAATACTTTATTTAGTACCATGGTGTGTAAATGAAATAGCACTTATGAATCATTTTGCATGACAAGTAATATTTGTCATTTGATGTACGTCGATCAGAAGGTCAATGCAACCATATAGTGTTCATTTAAAATATTTTTTTTCTTTTTCTTTTTTTTTTCATAAACATACTAGCCTGACTATTCAAGGTGTGAATATAACTTATGCAGCACAAAGTGCTTTTAACTTTATTAACATGCATTAATAGTATACCTATACATTTGGGTACTAAAGCCCAAAATACTTGTGAAATTTTATCTAATCTACACAAAAATCTATTTACAGTGATTACAAAGTATGACTTTATTTTGTGTGTTGTTGTACACTGTAGGTATGTGGAAATGCGTTCTTAGACATTATATTTTAATTTTATTAATAGCTGTTACAAAGATTTTTAAATAATAATGATTTTTTAAAGACTCTTAGATTATTATTTTTTTATTTTGATATGCATTGAGATGTACCTTTTGTACATAAAATCCAAAGATTTTGATGCAATATATTATTATCATTATTATCATCGTTGAATGGTGAAACGTGACAAGGATATGTGTCACAAAATACGTATGTTTCTATTAAAACAGAAATAATTAAGTATTCAAAAATCAAATTTGTTTTGTTTTTAAAATTAGAAAATTTGTGTATTATAAGAGAGAACTATTACTCTAATGCAACAATAAGAATAGGTTCTCTCGAATTTTGTACATATATTTGCCGTCTTCTCAATGTATTCACTTTAAATGTTTCCATCAGAATAATGAGACAAGTTTCCATCAGAGACTAAATGACATAGATATTAGCAACTATGGTCGCTGTATGGCCTCCAACAATGATCAAAACCCATACTGCACAGAGGGTGGTAAAGGGTTATTTTCGTGCAACGTGTTTTGTCATTTTATTTCACGTGCAGTCGTGAAAATGTTCGTTATTCACCGTGTTTCGTGAAATCGGTAAAAGATCAACGTGCAAGAAATTTTAATTGTTCGTTCATCGTGAAATGGCAATTTTATTTCGCATTCTTCCGTGCAGATACCCCCTTTTACGCCCCTCTGCATAGCAAGCTATAAACAGACATAACAAAATGTTAAACAATTGAAACATGAAAACAATCTACTTGATTAATGTACAAAGCTGTGATAAAAATGATATACAACAACAAACAATAACCACTGAATAGCAGGCTTCTGACTTAAGAGATGTGGCAGGATTAAACATATGTATAGGTCCCCAATCCTCTTTTCACATCATTTGGTGTCTATCATTGTCGTCCTTCAAATATTACAAAATTACAAAATTCTTCTCTTAAATAACTAAACCAATTGAAACCAAACTTGGCTACAATCATTATTAAAGTATCTTGTTTAACATATGTGTCTTAGTAACCAGATTACCTGCTAACATGTCAAAAATAAATCATTGGTAAAATGCAAGTTTTGTCTTTTATCCTGAAAACTTTAATAGATAGAAAAAATCTGAAAAGGTTCAGAATGTTGAGATAATGACCTTTTCTCAATACCAAAATTGTCTGACGACTTCCTATAGCAATAATTGTCCTTACATGACGATTTTAGGTGTAACACCACTAAAAATTCGGGCTCGGCCAGAAAGAACATACCAGAAAGTGGTATACATATATTTAACACAAAATAGTTCCTACGCATGAGTGTAACTTTCACAATATGTAAAATATTTAGGTATTGCAGGTATCAAATGAAAGCTGAATGACTGGTGATCATTGTAGAATACTTTTATTATGTCCCCGCCGTAACGGAGGGGCATTAAGTTTTACCCTTGTCCGTCCGTACGTCCCAAAATTGGTTTCCGTTCTCTAACTTTAGTTTGCCTCAACCAAATGTTATGAAACTGATACACAATGCTTATTACCACAAAACACAGATCAAGTTTGAATTTTGGTGGTGTCACTTTTACTATTCTAGAGTTATGCCCTGTACAGATGGAAAAATTCGATTCCGCTCTCTTACTTTAGTTTACCTCAGCCAAATGTTATGAAACTGATACACAATGCTTATAACCACAAAACACAGATCTAGTTTGAATTTTGGTGGCGTCACTTAAACTGTTCTAGAGTTATGCCCTTTACAAATGGAAAAATTGCTGAATTTTTCGTTTCCGTTCTCTAACTTCAGTTTGCCTCAACCAAATGTTATTAAACTTATACACAATACTTATTACCACAAATATCAGGTCAAGTACAAATTTGGGTAGCGTCACTTTTACAGTTCTTGAGTTATGTCCCTTTATAATGTTATATGCAAGTGGGGCATCATCTTTGTTCCGTGGACACATTCCCATTTATTGACTTATAGTTTTGAATCTAAAAAAAAAAGGCACCAAATTTTAAAAGAGGGTACATTTTGCCCGTTTGACAGATCTGAAGTACCTGTTTTAGTACATCCGAAGTTCCGGGAACCAGTACTTTCTTATATGCCATTAAATATATTTACATTGTATCATAGATCAAATTTATTCGTTCAGTGTATGTCCACTTGTGTTAATATGTTGAGCCATTTCTATTGATATTTTAGAGTGTCTTTCTATGTTGTGATGTTACACTATTGTTTCAGATTAGGGTGAAGGTTTGGTACCATTAAAACGTTTAAACCCGCTGCAATTGTTTGCACCTGTCCTAAGTCAGGAATCTGATGTTCAGTAGTTGTCGTTTGTTGATGTGGTTCATAAGTGTTTCTCGTTTCTTGTTTTTATATAGATTAGACTGTTGGTTTTCCCGTTTGAGTGGTTTTACACTAGTAATTTTGGGGCCTTTTATAGCTTGCTGTTCAGTGTGAGCCAAGGCTCCGTGTTGAAGACCGTACTTTGACCTATAATAGCTTACTTTTATAAATTGTGACTTGGATGGAGAGTTGTCCCATTGGCACTCATACCACATCTTCTTATATCAATTAAAGGTATGTCGATTTTTCAGTACAAGACACCATAAAGTGTTGCTTTGACACGCAATGATTGTCACTTACATCATGCAAGGTCAGTTTCTAGACATGTCAAAACAAGAGAAATTCTAGACTTTTATTCACATAAAAACTTAAAAGACTTAAGTGTAACTGTATGCTGATTTTTTGTTTATTCTTTTGCTGCCGCAGGCCAGATACTTATTTCCTATTCGCCTGTAGTACTAACTACTAGAAATTCTGACAGACCTGAAAGAAGTTTTTAAAAACCTGGGCTATTGGCCATGGTCCTCTGCACAAGTGTAAATCTTATAGTCAAATGTATATACCCTTATTTTATTCTGTATGCTACTTTGTACATGTTGTAGTACTTATGTATATGAATAAAAGGAGATGTAGGGTGTACATTATTCATGTACATAATCATATCATGTACATGAACAGCTACCCAATGACAAAATAATCAACAATGATCAAGAGACAGCTTAGAAGAAAATTACTACTCTTCAATGACTGACATTTTATAAGTCATTTTGTAAGTGTTAGTTTATTAAATTTAAGCTTGTCAATATTTTACCTTTATAGTGTTTCCTAGTTACATTTACATTCATGATCGTTGTACGTACATGAAATTTTCTAATCTGAATGAAAACAAAACAATCAAAATACCCCCAAAACATGTACAAAAAATGTAAAACAAGTGGGTGTGTTGAAACGTTAATTTGATAAACATGTACATGTATACAGTTTAATACAGGTTTATATTTGTTCCATGTTCATGTTTAATAAAGGTTTATATTTGCTCCATGTTCTTTCCATTTTCTGGATTCATGTTTTCATGTTTTGAAATTTGTGTTTTTGGTCTGTGGCTCCATGTATCAGATTTAATCAGTCATTTTGAACTTTTAATATAAGTCCAAAACATATATATATATATATATATATATATGCTTGTTTCCTACCTCTGAACTATCCCTGTCTCAGTCCTTCCCACCCTACTTTTTTCCATGCATTTGCAAAACTTGATGAAAAGTTGTCTGAATCCATCAGAAAAAGAATACTATAGCATACATGTATATCATAAATAGGATTTAAATCTTTAACTGGTTTATTTTCAAGTTCTTTTTGTTCGACATGTTCGACTACCAGAGTAAAGTTCATTTTGTTTTATTCTGTTTATATAACAGTCTATATGAAATATGTTTTATTATAATTATTCAACCTAAATTGATATGCCATGTACATGATGTATGTGGAGGTGTCTTCGAATATTGAAAAACAAATGTCAAACACTGAATCAGACAAGTACCAAATAAAAATGATTTACATTTGTATCTAGCTTTCCTCTCTTATAAAATGTTAAGTAATATCAGGACTACGTAATTTTTTTAGGGTTACTGGTCTTTATCCATCGTGGGAGAGATTTGGAATATATTACGCGGATGTATTCGCAATGCATTTTAGTGGTGAAAAAATGACCATAGGAATCATGGGAGTATTTTTACAGTCCACAAGTTTCACAGAGCGTAGTGTCACTAGTTATACCATTAAAGATTTACCATCTCTTAAGCGGAAGTCGTAAAACCTTTCCTTCCCGATGGAAGATAGTCAATAGTTCCAACTGTCAGATTAAAGATAATGAAAACTTTATTGGATATTTAAAGGCAAATTTTGAAGGTTGCATACATTCCTAAAAGTGGGTGTTTTCGTATTCCTAAAATGTATGTGCATAAAGTGCTATCATGATTATTTTTCACTTTACTTTCAGAACACTGCCAGACATTTTGCAAATGTTTCAATGGCTTAGTTGGGGCGTAGTAATGAAATATGGTGCAGAAATTGTAGTAGCTAATGAATTCCACAACCTTTATATCAGCTGTGAAGCGAACAAAGAAGGTAGATAGCAATCAATTATTATATAAAACATTAATACTGCAGTTCTTTGGTTCTCTATATACTTTTGGTTTAGGGTTAATTTAACATATATAGTGATGGTGAAATATATATAGATATGCATCAATGATTCAGATGATAGATTCATCATTGATTTTTGCCTAGCGTCCAAGAAAATGTGTACTAGATCAGCGAAAATGGACGTCACACTAAACTTCGAAACATATAAATAAACCAAAAAAAAAAAAAAAACACACATGCAAGACTAACAAAAGCCAGAGGTTCCTGATCATATGTATGGTATTGATGCGCAGCTCTTATTTTAGATGACTTATAAGGGTCCTTGGTATATATAGTAGGTGTAATTTACTTTGAGCTCGATCGTGAAGATGTTATTTTATGCCCCACCTACGATAGTAGAGGGCATTATGTTTTCTGGTCTGTGCGTCCGTTCGTTCGTCCGTTCGTTCGTTCGTTCGTTCGTTCGTTCGTTCGTTCGTTCGTCGTCCATCCGTTCGTTCGTCTGTCTGTCCCGCTTCAAGTTAAAGTTTTTGTCAAGGTCAGTTTTGATGAAGTTGAAGTCCGAACAACTTGAAACTTAGTACACATGTTCCCTATGATATGATCTTTCTAATTTTAATGCCAAATGAGAGTTTTATCCCAATTTCACGGTCCACTGACTGTGCACGACATATTGACCCTGGACATTTAACATGCGTCAATCAACCAATTAATCAGCTGAAGTCCACGAAACCTTTAAGTTATAGAAAGTCCAAATAACTGTCCATTCCTGGGAAATAATGGAGCGGAGGCCCGTAGGGCCGACGCCCATTATTTCAGGAATGGACAGTTATTTGACTTTCATAACTTAAAATACACCTTAAATATTAAAACTAATCTTCCGATTATAACATTTTAAAGAATTTTATTTAATTTTGTAATGGTTTTCTTTTCATTTTCCCGTGTTGTACCTAAGATTCCGCAGGCAAAATTTAAGATCAAGCTGACCATCTACTCACTTAACGAAGTATTTATGAACAGTAGAATAATTTCCATAAAAATATCTTGAACAAAGTTCATTCAGATTTATGTTTAAAGTCATTGGGTACGCACGTCTTTCTTGTAGTGGGATTGCAAGGATATTTATTTGTGTCTTTAAGTGGTATTTCGGGAGAGTAAAAAAAACTGATTTTATAGTATGTATGCATATATGTTAATGGATTATATGTGTTTTCGTTTGATAAACATTGGATATATATCGTCTGAGAAAAGTGAAATGGTATAACTAGAATGAATTTCCAGGTATGTAACACTCTAGTATAGGTTATTCAACTAATAACGGTGTGTTCGATTTAAAGTCATATCGAAAACAAAATGTGATTCTATATTTCAAACCATGTTATTCGATGAAATAAAATGAATCAAGAAACCAGTATTTCATGCACGACACAACATTTTGTCGTTCCTTTGCTAATTACAACGAACAAAGCTTGTAGTGCTAATTTTTTTAATAGCAATACAAGCAAACTGAAAGTATGTTTCATTTTCCCTATTATCAGAAAGGAAGCAAAAAGTTTTAGAAACAAAAATCCGCATGATTAAAAACATTTCTGGATTCCGTTTTGTATGTATTTAACATAAGAGGACAACAGTTTACCTTTTAATTTCATTTAAACATTTATTTCAAGATTAACGCCGTTTATTTGCACTGCCGATATAACTGTTATATTTGCCACTGGATGCATATAACAACAGTGAATGAATTCGATTATGTTACGCGTTTCTGTTGAAAATTGATTAAAACCCCGCCTAATATTTAACACAAACCTTAGTCAAATGTTATCCATACCCCTCAAATTTTATTCAATAATACTATATTTAAATTATAACAATGAACAATCAAATAAAATACCAAGTACGCCATTTTGACCATTTCAGTTTCTTGGAATTTTTATTCTATTAAACCACAATATTATTGTAGAAACAATCCGAGTAATTTTGCGTTTTTGATTTATATATATATAAAATGCAACAAACGATTTTGCTGTACAAAATATTTCAAGGAAATGATATCTTAAACGGAAAACTTAAAACCAAATCTTTATGTAAAATATATTTTCTCTTACTTTCATTATTAAATAATGTTAATGTGTTCAATATTACAATATAATTCACTGACTCACACACAATTAACACATTTGATATTTTGTAGATGCACAGAAGAAGAACAGGACTCAATGGAAAATATTCCTTTTACCCACTTGGATACTATCTGTGACAAAAATTCAGCCAAGATTTGCATCGGAAAACAAATTGTGGATTATATTGTTGAATTTTAGTGAATACGATACTATATCTTACAAGATGGAAATACGACTCGCAAATAAAAGCTGTTTGTTAATAATGTATATTTACTGTTCATTGTATTACTACGATCCCAATTTAAAAAATCCAGTATCAGTCGTTTAAGTAAGATTTCATCTTCATTCAATATCGCGTTACGTCCTCTAGAATTATTCCCATGGGTGAACACTTTTAAGAAAGTGCCCATGGAAATATCCAAAGGGCAAAACGTCCAGATGAATGAAGACGAACAATAGAAAATAACTCTCCATTCCTTAAAAATAATGGAGAGTTTGAACAAAAGATTTACGTCACAGGTGTATTTTAAGTTTTAATTATTCTACACTGTTTTTTAAGAATCCAATAATATGGCTAAAATGTTTATCATTCTATAAGTGCAACGGGTTGGAATTATTGCATCACTGCTAGATCAGCGAAAATGGACGTCACACTAAACTCCGAAACATATAAATAAAAAAAAAAAAAAAAAAAAAAACACACATGCAAGACTAACAAAAGCCAGAGGTTCCTGATCATATGTATGGTATTGATGCGCAGCTCTTATTTTAGATGACTTATAAGGGTCCTTGGTATATATAGTAGGTGTAATTTACTTTGAGCTCGATCGTGAAGATGTTATTTTTATGCCCCACCTACGATAGTAGAGGGCATTATGTTTTCTGGTCTGTGCGTCCGTTCGTTCGTCCGTTCGTTCGTTCGTTCGTTCGTTCGTTCGTTCGTTCGTTCGTCCGTCCATCCGTTCGTTCGTCTGTCTGTCCCGCTTCAGGTTAAAGTTTTTGGTCAAGGTCAGTTTTGATGAAGTTGAAGTCCGAACAACTTGAAACTTAGTACACATGTTCCTATGATATGATCTTTCTAATTTTAATGCCAAATGAGAGTGTTTATCCCAATTTCACGGTCCACTGACTGTGCACGACATATTTGACCCTGGACATTTAACTTGCGTCAATCAACCAATTAATCAGCTGAAGTCCACGAAACCTTTAAGTTTTAATTATTCTACACTGTTTTTTTTAAGAATCCAATAATATGGCTAAAATGTTTATCATTCTATAAGTGCAACGGTTGGAATTATTGCATCACTGACTTTCAGTAAATCATTTATGTAGTTGGTGAAAATGTAATCCGATATACGATTGATTATTTATAGATTATCGTTGGTTATCTTATCGAGATTGATTTTCTCGCTTGAGCCGGTACGGAAAAGCAATCGACTCCGCTGAGAAAGGAAATTATCAGTCAGCAAGATCAAGGGAAAAATTCGTAAAATAGCGATAATGTAGGATATACTATTTTACATTTATAGATACTTCTATGTGTAAGTACCACTGTCGGCATTTTATTGTATCTTTATAATCTCATAAAGTATCAGATTGCCGATCACTGGGAAAATTGATAACTTACTAACAGGAATTTTATTAAAATACAAATGCATCTGGTCATCACTGAATCCCTTTTGAATACAAAATCATTTCGATCACGCTGCGAGACTATTTGTTACCTGATGGCGTCCATGTTAGGGTGGAATCAGCTTGCACAAGTCACTGCAGTTGTATTCGAGAGCTATTATCCGGTTGTTTTAGTTAAAACCTGTCTAGGTTGGGTCTTCAGAAATTTTTAATTTTAGTCATGATTATATTCTTAATCTAGTAGTTGCAAGGACTAGATTTAATACAAAAATCATTTTCAGGCGGTATCTATTACATTTTAGTTTTGCATAAATGAAAATAAATTTGATTGTAAACTTGTATAATTTATTGTTGAAGTTAGAACTTTGTATATTTAAAGTTTAAACACAAAAATAACAAACCAAAATTCAGTCCTTATTAAATTATTGAAAAATGCAATTCTTGAAAAATATAAGGGACGTAGCTGTGTATCACTGCGATGAACCATAATCAAATGACGATATAAAATTATCCCTTATTATTTCCTGTTTTAACTAATTTCTTATACCATAGTAGATCAAACTAATTCTTAATGCAACCCTAATTTTACCGTGCACTGTGAATTCACTTCCTATTGAATGAGTGGTAGGAATGAGCTACAAGAATAGGTCACATTTTCAAGATTTTCAAGATCATGAAGATGAGATATTTTCCAGCCGGATGCTGAATAAATCAAAAGTTTCTGAAACCAATCATATTTCCATAGTTTTCACAGGTACAATTAAAACCAATTAAATATTTGTCAAATCTATTTTTCTATTCATGCCTGAAATAACATAAGTGAATGGTAATTTTCTATCATTGGAAAAAATGGGGAGGAAACATCTGAATTTCTGAATCTGCTATGTGGAGCAGGATCTGCTTACCCTTCCAGATCACCGGAGATCACCCCAGTTTTTGGTGGGGTTCGTGTTGTTAGTCTTTAGTTTTCTATGTTGTGTCTTGTGTACTATTATTAGTCTGTTTGTCTTTTTCTTTTTAGCCATGGCGTTGTCAGTTTATATTCGATCTATAAATTTGACTGTCCCTCTGGTATCTTTCGCCCTCTTCTCTAATCTTTTCAAGTCCCCACCTTAAATAAGAACATAAATTAAAGAACCCTCCTTCCAAAGACATAAAATAATATGTCTTTCCTGCCTAAATAAATTGTACTTTTTATTGTAAGGAAACATCGTGTGGGTCGCATGACTCCACATCCGTCCAGGTCAAACGAAAAATTATTCATAAAAGACATTCCACACTTGACTTCTCATTATCATCTTGAACCATTGAAATATATACTCAAATACAAGATTTACGAAAATGATGTAAGTATACAACTATTTTATCCATGTTTTATTATATGGAAAGGGGTATAATATTAAGAAAACCTTCTAGAAAACCTGCAAAATAATCAAACCATTATTCCATAAAATATTAATTCTTCATGTCCATCAAATAAACAGAAGATGGTCATTACTCACACGAATAAACCATTGAAATAAAATTTGAAGCCAAACATTATTACACAAAAGATTATAGATATATGACATCTGAATCAAGTACCCGGCCACGTCCACTCTGTGTTTTTGTTAGATGTATTTCTGTTTGTATTAATCTGATGAGTTAACATAACAAGTTGCTTTAAAAAAAAAAAGACAAAACGTGAACCTTAGAACTTTTTACGCTAATTATTAATTCAATTGAATAAGAAATTATATCTCAGTGTTTTCATGGCCATGTGTGTGGAGGATACTATTTTCTATTTATTGTAAATCATGACAATTTTGGAATGTTGAGAGGGTGTTAAATATAAAATGAGGAGGAAAAAAATAGATTCCCAGACGTACAATTTCTTTAAGAATAATAATGATTCAAAACATGGACACATGTAGCTTCTTCCAAAATTCATAAAATTAATCTAGAAATAAGTAATGAGGCATTGCGAATTATTGGGAATTGGTCAGCTAGTAGGAACATTGAGTTCGTTACCGACCAATCACCAATAAGTGTAACTCTCCGGGAGACGCATTGTGAGATTATACTTGATCTAATTATAAAACCATTATTGAAGATGCATAACTTTTACATTTCATAAATGAAATAGAGTCACACGAGGTAAAAAAGAATGCATTCTTATTGCCTATGATGTACCGTCAATGTACACAAATATTTAGAAGAAACTTTTATCAATGCACTAGTAAATAAATAACACATAGCTGAGAGGTGATAGAGCAGATTGTTACCCGAGAAAACATTGTCAACCGCGGCGAAGCCAAGGTTGGCAATGCTTTCGAGGGTACCAATCTGCTCTATCACCCTCTCAGCTATGTGTTATTTAATTTATTATACTGAATGTCCTATCATTATTGTCTTTACACAGTTGGAAAGCAGGTCACGGTTTGACCCCAAGTCTATCAGCAACAATAGAGTCACGTGACCGTGAAAATTCTGTAAAACAACGACTGAGACAAACCTCATTTTACTCAATAAAATGCCACTGTCATGATAAAACTTATTGATCTAAATAATCTTGAATATACATAGTTTTCACTCGTCAAAACTTACACGTCAACTAAAAGTCCTTCTTTCTAAATTATACCTTCAAACTTGAAATTTGCGTGAAAATTGTCAAGTCTCTTGATCGAAAAATCTAAATATTTTCGAGGAAACTAAAAATGATGGGCTGAATTTAAATTTGATAAAGCATCTCATTAAGACAAACACTCGATATGAATATCTAGGCAATAGAGTTTTGGATACGCAAACGTCAAGTTATTTTCAACACGAAGCGGTGGTTTTTTTGCCGATTTGTGCAAGTGGTTATCTCCCCTTGATATCACCAGTCAAAAATAAAAACCCAGCAAAAAAAAAAAAAAAAAAAAGGAGTTTACTTTACAAAATCAAGAAGAAAATAAATGATAATCTTTCTGAAATAAAAATAATAAATAATACTGATCATTTAAATTTTATATTCTAAAAAGTGGGACCATGAGTCACAATAGTTTCTTTTAAGTAAAAAAACCTTTTAGGTCAATGCTATGTTTCTTAGTTGAACAGTACAGTACTGCCTAGAAAATATCCTACAGAAAAAGGATCTGTTTACCAAAAATTTTGAAAGAAAGTCTGTAAAAAATCATACTTAAAATTATAAGTGACATAATTTTGAATTTTAAAATCATTATTATTGTAAAATTCAATTATTAGATTAGCAAGCACAGCTAGTAGCCCATGCCAAATTTCTGAGGGTATTTTATAGATTAAGAAAGTAAACTTTTGAAAAAAATGGGGCTTCTTAACTCTTCAGGTTGCTGTATCAGCTGGTATACATATTTCAAAACAAAGTATTGGATATTTTTATCTAATTAATAATTGGAAATTTATATCACAAATTATAGTTGGTGGAACAACAGGGCGGATCCAGCCATTTTTAAAAGGGGTTCCCAACCCAGGATAAAGGGGGTTCCAACTATATGTCCCCATTCAAATGCATTGATCGTCAAGAAAAAGGGGGTTCCAACCCCGGAACCCCTCTGGATCCGCCACTGAACAAATCTTGTGCCTTTTACTTAATGGTTGTGAAAGATAAGAATTTGCCATTTGAATAAATTCAATTTTGTAAGAAAACATCTCTATGAAATAAATTTCTTGTTTTACTTGATATGCTAGTTTTTGCACTGTAGCTTTTTAATAAAGTCAGAGATAATCAAATAAGCAAGGTTTTTAACTTATAAGTATAATTAACTGACCTTCATTTCCTTTTTCATATGTTTTTTTTCCTCCAGAAATTTTGCAAGGCATCTTGTCTTGCTATTTTTTGTGTTTTTGTCCATTCATTGATTTGTCAGATTTGTTTCCAGTATGAAAGAAATTTTCTAAGACGTACAGTTTCAAACACAATAAAGATGATCTTTGTTTCACTTTTCCAATGTGTAAATTTTCCTATGCACATGACCCTGACACATATTTTGTTAACGTTATATGACGTATACTTGTTGAAAAAAGAAAACAATGTCACCGTCAATTCGTGTAGGGGATCAAGAAGGGTTTTAGTCACTTTGAAATGGAGGTATCGTATGGAATTGTGAAAAACAACAATTCTTTATTACAATTTCATTCATATCTCTAATAAAATCAGTATTTTAGAGTATTTTGGAAACAGGTACAATGAAAAGAAGCTGAACGTTCACTGTTTTGAACTAGAAAATCAGCCAAACCAGCTACAAATTGATGGCTTCATAATTGTGTAGAAATTTGAAAAGGTTACCCGGTTTCATTTAAGATTTTTAACGTTCTATTCCGTATTTGGATACGTAAACGTCAAGTTATATAAATTCGATGTTTTGGCGAACAAAAAGATGGCTGATAATTTTAGAACGGACAGGATAAAGTAATAGCAAAAAATTTTCGTAATTTTCGACAATGTTTCAATGTCGTATTGAAACTATACTGTTCACAAAATCTACAAACTTTAAAATGACGTCAATTATAATAAAAGCATGACAAGTTGAAAAAATAGTTTAAACGTCGATTTTTTGTCTCCGCTACGCGTCGCCAGTAAAACTGTATTTGCGACCGTCAAATCTAATTGACGGTGGCAACTCAACTACAGTATTTATTCCTGACAAGTTGAAAAAATAGTTTAAACCGATTTATTTCGCGGACATTTTGACGTCACCGACGACTGTAGCGCCACCTAATTAATTCCCCTGCTATTGTTGCTGATAGAGCTTGACGACAACGGACGTTTCCAAGGACTTGCTTTCCAACTGTACAGATTAATTTTATTTTAAATGTCTTTTCTATGACGTCACGTACATAACAACGTTACGGGTATTAGAAAAAAAACAACAAAAGTTAAAGCAAGATGTTTTTATTTTTTATTTTGACAATCAAATAATAAAATCTGAGCCAAAACGTAGAACTTAAGCATTGTATTTAATTACTTGATGTAAACTCAATTCACTGTCCTTTAAATTATCGATTTTGATTGGTCTGGACGGGAGGGTAACATTAAAAAATTGTCACCAGCTCAGCCATGTGAGAGTAAATTAACACCCTCGTATTAACCAATCAAAATATGGCATTTTAACGTGAGGTATACTAAAATTATTTGACACACAAGAATATATACTTTAAAGATTTTCAACAAAATAGATTTAACTGCATTTGTTTATGTTAAATTAATTCTTAGAAACAATAAATTTGAGTTTAATGGACAGTTATACAAACAAATTATAGGAGCGCCCATGGGTGGTTTATTTTCACCATCATGCACAGATCTGCCTGTGCTATTAATAAAAATCTTAGATAAGTTCCAATGGAGAGTAACATCAAATTACATTGTCAATATAGAGATGACAGTTTTATGGTCTTCACAGGCAAATTAGAGGAAGTTGAAGATTTCTTTAACATAGCAAACGAAATTGACCCTCTACTTAAGTTAAAATATGAGGTGTCGACATCTAGTATGAACTATGTAGATACCAAAGTGTACAAAGGTGACCGATTCCATAATAATGAAATTCTGGATGTTAAGTCACGTATTAAAAGAAACAGAAACGTATCAATATTTACCAATCACTAGTGCACATCCGAAACACAAATAAATTTAAGAGTATTACAGTGTGTGAATCTATACGTCATATTAGAAATAATAGTGACATCATTGAATTAAATAAACATTTAATTAGCTTACAAATAACTTAATTGGAGGATACTGTTAAGAGAAAACAGAAAAATTGTAAAAGTGTATATTAACGAACAGTTTTTATTTTAATTGGTTTATTTTCAGTTCTTGAAACGGATTTTTGTTTTCTCTGATTTGTCAAAATGACAAGTGGCGAAGTGCGCATAATGAATTCATTGTTACAAACAACAAATCCTAAAGCCCACTATATAACTCTTTATATAGAAACCTCAACACCATTATATCTAGACACAGATGTTTGATACCATAGATCGTTAAATCTTGACCATTATAAAACTTTCACTTGTTTATCAAAGGGTACATCTGTCAACTTTGCTCAGGTAAACACTTGCAATGCATAAAATCTAGCTTTATAATAAAATAAACATACATGTGATCTATTATTAATAGATAGATTATTATCATATATCAGATAAGCAAATTAGGGATCTGTGAAAAAATTTTATTGACATGTTTTAAATATCGTAGATGGAGGTGCTCTTAATTGCAGGAAGCTAATACAGATAAGATGTATAAGTGTTCCGAATGAACAATAATTTAGCTTCCAAATATTCCTCCATAGACTACATTTCTGACTAATTTATAGGGAACCCGCGCAACCATCAGGGTTCACGCAACACGCAACAAGAAAATGTATTATGATTGCCAACGAGACAACTCTCCACCAGCATGACTAGATCCAAATTAAGTAGAAGTTAACAGCTATAGGTCACAGTGTTCTCCCCAGACACTTTATTTAGCAATAAACATCCTGGTAAACAGGAAATTTGAAATATCATCTTGTTATAAAAATTATAGCATCACATTCATAACATTATCTATACCAAAACCAATTCAGATAGCATCACTTTCAAGAAATATAGCATCACATTACCATGACACAAAAGGCCCTGGGAGAACACTCGGTCGCTGTATGGCGTTTAATGCTCATTTGGTATAGGTTTTGATGTTAGAATATCCACTGTTCGGAAATGCACCTGTATAATCAGTTAAAAAAAAAATAAGACTTAAAATAAATTCGCCGTTTCAGAATCTAATTCATTCTTGGTAATATTTCAAAAGCGTACACCAAACAGTTGTGATTGGTTTAAAACGTACTAAATATTTGAATTTCATCCAATGACGTGACGTTATTTTCATTTTGGCGTACGAACAATGAGATTACCCATAGTCCTTTAGATTCTGAAAAGGCTAATTACCTACCTGAACCTATTTGTTTCGACTTAGAGGCCGGAAACAAGCATTTAATTTAATTTTTTTTGGCCTGAAGAAAATTAAAGTAACATAAAAAAAAAAAAAATAGCAAAACTTGTTATATTTATGGTTAGGGACTGTTTAAAAAAATGTTAGAATGATAATGTTAAGATTTTCACAGCATTATTGCATGTATCCTTGGAATACAATATAAATCATGGCAAGGTCATAATCTTAAGGGTTCACTGGACTTTGACCTTTTAATGGCTTTTATAATAATCAGTAATCAATGTTGAATTTTCGTAGACATGTCAGTTTACAAATAGTCAATACTTATTTACATTTTTGTTAACTATGTTTGGTGTATACCGGTACATGGTATATATATATATATATATATATATATATATATATATGGAACTCATACCACATCTTCTTATATCTATATATGGCTGTTTCCTGTTTTCTGCTCTTTGGTTGGGTTGTTGTCTTTTAACACATTCCCCGTTTTCATTCTCAATTTTATATATTACAACGAGGTGTACATGTCTGCTTTGATTTATTTTTTCAAACTATATACCGTGTTTGGTATTGATGAAATAATGATTGATTGTTGTTTACCTGGCATCATGAACATCATTTCATGCATATTAATATGATTAAGATTATATTAAGGATGAAGTTTTTTCAATTTAATAATGCAATACTCTGATGCATATCCGAATTTTGAAAGGGGCTTTCCACAACTAGGCAACATTAGGAGTGATACAAGTAAAAGTCTATGCATTTACCAAATATGTAGCTGCATGACGGGTCCCTCTTAATCTGCCTCTGATACTTAAGTTGCAAAATATGTCAATAAAGATGAACTTATTAAGCATGTTAAGGGAGGATAATGTTTACTGCAAGCGGAAAATGAGGGTATGTTAGATCAGGACAGTTACCTGTATGGAACCGTCTCTAAGATGCTACAGGTTTTTTTTTTATCATGCAGAGAATGCAACACTAGACCCACAAGAGACATCATAAATGAAAATGTATTAAATATCTGGACAATGCCCTTTAACTTTGAAATTCGTGGGTTTGTTAAAGTTCTTCCCAATTTTTGGGACTTTACCCGTTAACTGTCAAATTAAGACAATTTGAATAAGGCACTTAATAGACATCTGTATTGTATACTGTTGTCACTGTGTCCAAACGTTTATTGATTTTCAATTTTCTAGTTTTAAAATGTATATATATATGAAAATATTTGTAACTGTAATACTGCTTACTGGATGGGTTATTTTTTTCTACATAACTGTAAATTGTTTCTTTTTATTATTACAGTTTCAAGATGACAATGACGAGAACAAAAGTGTAAATGATAAGCCTTACATGTACATTACAATAAGTGACTGCAGAGTGTATGAACAGTTGGTAATCCACTAGCTTTGTGTCAAAATACTTCTTTTCAAAACATATTTTATCGTCATCCATAAAACATGGAAAACAATGTATTCAGGGCAACATAACTCTTTGAAATGGAGTAAACAGTTAACATTTCGACCAGAAATTCTAAAGTGTGATCATGGTGATGTCAAACAGCATGTTAAAAATGATTTTAAAAAATCTAGTAAGACTATAAGCTTTAACAGAAAAAGGACGAATCAGTTATTGACACTCACCATTTCTTGCCTGTTTTTTCTGGACAGAAAGAAAATCTTCCATTAAACAGAATGCAGAAAATGAAAATATGGTTAATTGCTGATTGTTTGATTGTAAAATTAATTGAACCTACAGATGTGTAAAGCAGAAACTTTAATTAATTTACAGAGAACTTCAACATCTACTAGCAGCCTCGTAGAGGACCTGATGTCTATGGGTTGATCTTAAGTGAACCAATCTAACTTTTAACGTGAACGCAGAGATCAATCTAAACAAGTACGATTGAATCGAAAATAATTTGTGCTATGGATGGCAGAAAAATTACATGTGCAATTTATTACAAAAATGGATGACCAACTTAAAAGGGCTGAAAATTAGCGAAATCTGTAAATTTATATAAGAACAGCAGTATCAACATTTGAACTTGTAAGTCAAGTGAAACAATAACTTCATCCATTATTTCTTTTTGAAAGCATGTATCAAGACATTAATTTGATTAAATATTTCTATTTATACATTGCAAATAAGTACTAGTAATTGGGTCAGATCGATTGCAAACTTTTATGTTATTGGGTATTTCATCACAATTATTTATAGGTCACTGTACAGCTTTCAAATGAGTAAACCCCTTATCATGTATTTGTACAGTGTACTTAGCTAAAGAAGGCTAGGATGACAAAATGTGAATACAAATTTATTCTTTTGAGAAAATCTGAATAATGACCAGAGTTATGCTACATTAAATAAACAAATTAACAAATAATAACAAAAGGTACAACATCAACATGAGCAATACTGGCTTGAGACGCTGGCATATAGAATGTGACATGGTAAACATGTTTTGAAAGTTTTACTGTGACATAAAGAAAGGACATTAAATATCATTTATGGGTTCATGTACATATAAAATAAATAAATGTGATTTGATTGCTAATGAGACAACTCTCCACAAAAGAGGACGAAAGATACCAGAGGGACAGTCAAACCCATAGATTGAAAACAAACTGACAACGCCATGGCTAAAAATAAAAGACAAACAGACAAATAATAGTACAGATGACACAACATAGAAAACTAAAGACTAACAACACGAACCCCACCAAAAACTGGGGTGATCTCAGGTGCTCCGGAAGGGTAAGCAGATCCTGCTCCACATGTGGCACCCGTCGTGTTGCTTCTGTTATTACAAATCCGGTAAATAGTCTAATTCGGTAGGTCACATTCGTGAAAAGGGAAGGGTATTGTAGTTACGACATAAGGAACATATCCGATATCATCTGTGAAACGGTTATTCCATAACGGTCAACCAACTCGTGATGGCGTCCGTAAAATGTACGAAGGATGATTTCAACATCACCATTTGGAACTCTTGGTTTAATAGCTGTCTTGTGAGCAGCAACATGCACAAGAGACTAAATGACGTAGAAGTTAATAACTGAAGGTCAGTGTAAGGCCTTCAACTTAATATGTGCAAAATCCATATTACATAGCCATTTAGCTATAAAAGGCCCTGAAATGCTGATCTTGTAAATTGTACTGCCTTCAACAATCGACATGATTGAGGGTGTTACAGTACAAAATTCAATAAATAGAAACCAGAAAAAGTCCAAGCATAAGAAATCTTAGAAAAATTGTGTAAATAATGACCAATGAAACATTTAGTGGTGGATCCAGGTTCAGAGTTTGTGATAATTCAGGCCGTTCATTAGAAGCGGTACCCGGTACTTTTAATTCCTATGCTACTGAAAATTTCATGTACATGTACCAGCTGAATTTAGGATTTGTTATATTCTTGTGATATATTTGAAAGTACCTGCTATCAGGGAAAAGTGTCAGTCAACATGAGAGAAATTAAAACCCTGGTGATTAGATATTAAAGAATACCTGTAATTGACAAAATTCAAATTCCATGGACAGAGCAAAAAATAAAATCAATACATCAATGGCTCAATCAAAATGGATGTCAAGTTCACACAAAGGACATCAGTTTAAGATAAAAGTAATATTGGAAGACATTTAAATTAAACTTATAACTGAAACATACACCTTTATGCAGATTTTTCGAAATCACAAAATCACAATTAGATAAACACATTTTGCCCATTCTTGAATAATTGCAATAATAAATGCACGCAAAATTTCAGTTTTATACGACCGCAAATTTTTTTGCGTCGTATAATGCTATGATGTCGTCGTCTGCGTCGTCCGAAGACACATTGGGTTTCGGACAATAACTTTAGTTTAAGTGAATTGATCTCTATGAAATTTTACCGGAAGGTTCAATACCACAAAAGGAAGGTTGGGATTGATTGTGGGGTTATGGTACCATGGCCAACAGTTTAGGAATTAGGGCCAAAAACAAGCATTTTGTAGTTTCTGGACAATAATTTGTGTGTAAGTGTATGGATCTCTCTGAAATTGTACCACAAGGTTCCATATCACAAAGAGAAGGATGGGATTGAGTTTGGGGTAATTGCCCAAAACTTTCAGGAATTAGGGGCAAAAAGGGCCAAAACAAGCATTTTCAAGTTTCCAGACAATAACTTGTGTTTAAGTGTATGGATCTCTAAAATTGTACTACAAGGTTCCATACCACAAAGGGAAGGCTGGGATTGAGTTTGTGAGTAATTACTCCAAAGGGGTGGGGTTCAAAAGTTGGGGATTTTTTCCAATTTTTTGGGGTTCAGTTTTTCTTTAAAATTTTGAAATCTTTAATTGCACAGTATTGCACAATAGCAAGAAATCTTCAATTGCACAGTATTGCGCAATAGCAAGAAATCTTCAATTGCACAGTATTGCGCAATAGCACAGTATTGGGCAAAAGCAAGAAATCTTCGATTGCACAGTATTGCATAATAGTACAGTATTGCGCAATAGCAAGAAATCTTCAATTGCACAGTATTGAATAATAAAAGTAACTTTTGCCTGTAGGAATTCTGTCTCTGTAAGGAACTGAGTGTTTCCTGTCGTTTGTTTCCGCTATTTCATCGTTATGATCCAAAATAAACATGCACACCGAGAGAGAAAACAACAATGTCTTACGTTTCACCGATATTACTAATACAATTGATATTACAGGTTTTCTTTATATATATGCTAAACTGATTGCAAAGTCACCTACTAGTTAGATAAAAGTTGTTATTTCACGATATCTGTTAAATTGCATCTATAAAACAAATTTCCGCGTTAAATATAGACTATATTATTGATAATAAGATGGACATTTTCAAATCAATTCGTTGTCAGCTATCAGCGGTCTGCATTTATTAATATTAAAATTGAGAATAGAAATGGAGAAAGTGTCAAAGAGACAACAACCCGACCAAAGCAGAAAACAGCCGAAGACCACCAATGGGTCTTCAGCACAACTAGAAAATCTCGCACCCGGAGGCGGGCTTCAGCTGGCTCCTAAACAAAATGTGTACTACATGTAGTTCAGTGAAAATGGAAGTCACACACTAATACGACAGCATTTCGAACAGATGATGAACGAGACCACAATCCTGGAGCATGGATACCCTAATCTTATTTATTCCTGACTGAGGATATTTTTTCTAGCATTATTTCTGTTATTATAACAACAAGGAGATGTGGTATGATTGCCAATGAGACAACTTCCCACCAAAGTTAAAATGAAGTGGATGTAAGCAATTATAGGCAGCCGTACGACCTTCAACAACGAGAATAACCCATACCGTATAGTCGGCTATGTATGTTTTGTTGTTTATATCAACACAATTTTGTCGTGGACGCAGTTTATATAGATAATATATCTATCGTGCGAAAAAGTAATAAAAGAGGAGGGCGTTCCTGTGAACGAGATACATACGTACAAACGAACATAGTATCTATCGCAAATTATAATTAACCCAACTTTTCTCGATTACACAAATAACATGTTTTACAAAAAAAAAAAAATATCACACAGTACAACAGATGATGGTATTCATATTCAAAATGTTTAGACAAAATCTTGAATAGCATTTCACGGTATATCTGTATGGACCATATAACATTGGGTTTTATTTCTCAGCGTGAGTATGCAGGAATGGGTACATTTAACAACTAAAATAATAAGAACTTTGATGTAATAAATTGATCAATCTGGAAATATAAGTATATTACTAAATGAAATATAATTAGTAAAACAGCGCATTGTCTGCATTAAATGATTGTAAGCTTAAATACAAATGGAAAATATGGGTATGCGTTTCGCTCATTGTTGAATGTCGTAGTGAGACGTATAGTTGTAATCTTTATTTGTTATTTAGTCTCTGGTGGAGAGTTGACTTCTTGGCAATCATACCACTTCATCTTATCTTACAGGACAAGAAGAAATTAACATTACGTCTAGGTAAGTTCGGTAAAGATAGTGTGCACTTGGAATTGGGCGGTGGGAGAGGTAAGCTGCCACAGGGTTGGATGTGATTGATAGGGCAGAAATTGAATCTTGCAATAGTCGTATAGGTGCTGAAAGGGTTCTTAAATGAGCAACAGAGTTCGGTATTTTCCTACATTAGACATCTGATTTAACTCCCTATTCCTATCAGACATGGCTACTTACTTTTCCAAATAGCTAAACGTACTTCCCTTTTCGATACCCTTTAAAGAAATAGCAAGGGTCTTGCCTTCCAAATTATCGTTTTCTTGTTTAAATTCGTATATTCAATCAATATTTTTTGTTTTACTTAATCAAGATTTGCAAACAAATTAACTTAAAATCCAATATATACATTTTATGTTTTGGGTAACCAAGATAATGCAAATACTGTTAATCAACTTATTTTCGAGAATATAGCATTTTCAATCCAACTTCACGGCCATTTCATTTCGCGATTTTCAAATTTCCGCTTGTGAAGTATTAAATCAGGAAAGATCAAAGTTTCACATATTCGCGTTATTTTTCTACTTGCGAAAGTCGCGAATATAAATAGCTGGCCACATTTATTAGTTTTACAGTAAATAGGATATTTCATTATAAATGTGTAACGTTAACCTTGGTATAGTTGGTCAAACAAACACCAAAGTTTTTTTTAAGTTTGGATTATCAATACGCTTTTCTTTTCTTTCTTTTCAAATTCAGCGTCAGTTTGAACTTTGCTTTAACTACACCATGTAACATTTTCCTTGGACAAATCAACTAAAATACTACAACCCACTTCTGAATCTAGACAATGTCTTTAATTCTATGATGTCAATTTTGTCACTCACGATTGACATTTGTTTCAGTATTTTAAAATAAAAAACATAAGTAATTCAGTGTTTGTCGATCAGTCATTTCGATATCTCAAATTAATAAAGTCGTAGTCTCAATTGCCATGTCTTTTCCACGCATATATCAGAAAGTTTGCACTGAAATTTAAGCAAAGGATACCATTAAAACATAAAATAGTCTGTGTTTTATTTATTTCTGACCGGCGGGGTATCATTACTTTAGACATTTCAAGTTCTCCTCGTACGGATGGAGGTCTAGCTGAAATATTTTCCAACAGAATACTATATTTAAAAGTAACTGCTAAATAAACTGCAATGATTAAAGGTTGCACCTCCCATGGGTACATTGGCCTTGAACGCTTTGATTCACGACGATCTCTGATTAAAGTTATTACAGAAATGCGTATTTGCGCACAGAGTCAGTAAACCTGCTATT